>JAOTRO020193398.1:0-10423 GCA_028566515.2 Pyracantha coccinea | reverse complement strand
CTTTTCATTTTTAAGATTTTCTTTATTTGATATCAAATGCAAACTACGAGCAAATAAAATATCTCTCAAGAGTATTAATACCGCCACATGAATTGTAAATGCATGCCAAAAAATCTGCAGTTCCTAATGGAATAGGTAAGAAATCAACTTTGCCATCCACTGCCACTAAATCACCGCAGGACTATTGATGTAAAATTTATTAATAGTATTCAAATTTAAATATGACTCCTAGAGAATTACAAAGTTCTTTTCTCCTTCTGTTCTTTTCTCTCTTTTTATAGTTGGCAGGGTCAAGGCTTTTCTCGTTGGGCGAGCCATCCGATTCAAAATACATTCCCGTTCAATTTCTGTAAGGATAAAGATAAGCTTTTATAATGAGATTTACTTCCACGAATATACATGCAAAAAAGTTGCTATTTGCTGTTGTTCCCCACGAGTAACTAATAATCTTGTTACGCACAAAAAAAGTAGCTATCATCCAATTTTTTTGAAGAATCATCCAGTCCTACGATTTCATCACCTAATAAATTTATCAAATAAATTGTAATTACAATTGAAATGATAAAAAATGATATATGAGTTAATATATGCTAATGTGCGAGATCTGATAGCACTTACCAATGAGGCTCCATCGATTAGTATTACACGGAAGAAATCAATTATAAACACTAATATAATTTGATATGCTCTTTATGGACAAACTTAGGATTTGCGATTCCAAGTTAGATCGATTCAGGATCATGGTATCCTTTTCTATGAGATAGGAAGGACTGTTGTACAAAATGTACTTTTAAGTAATTGCTCCATAGATCCAACATCTATTTATATAAAGAAGAAATCATGTAACAAATGAGATTCTCATTTGTACTAATGGTACTTCGAACTTGGAACGAGCATGAAGAAATTAATTATACTTCTTTATCTTTTGAGTTGTTTTGCCAGATCGGTAACTCAAGACCTTTGGTTTGTATCCTGATCCGTAGTTGAAAATATTATAAAATTAATATAGGGTCCCTCAATAATAGGAATTAAATTGGGAATTGAATTCATATGAATATATGTTGTAACAATAAAACTGCAATTGAAATTGCTCATAATCCAGTTTAACATGATCGTAACAAACACGTTGAGGTGGATAAATATTTCATCAAAGGGAAGTTGGAAGGTCAGATTGTTCAATTTTTGTTTGTGAAGTCGAAGATGGAAATTTGAAGTGGAGTTACTTTGTGGAGTTGAGGGCTTATGGGCTAAGACTTTCTCTGAAATAAATTTGCTAATAAAAGCAATTTTGAGCAAGGCATTTTACAACCCATTTAGCAAGTCGGGCATCAACGACATAAATGCATCATTTTTTTTTTTGAACAAACGATATTATCGATACTGAGGGGTGGGGGAGTGGGCTAAGCCTCACAATGGGCTAGCAATAATGTGTGGTGAGAATTGAACCTAAACCTCTCACCTTAACGTGGCTTGACTTGTAGGATTAATTGTAATTAGTAATTAGTGGGTTACATTTCCTATTTATAAGGTTTCGTTTCCTACTGTAATTAGAATTAGGAGTTATAATTATTCTTGCTTTACAAGGCTTGTTGACTATATATATACCTCCTTTGAGGGGAAGAATCATATCAGAGAATTAACACATAAACTTAATTTTAGCAAGTGGTTAAATTTAGCGTAACTAGACAATTCAACTAAAAGATCGAATAAGTTCTTCATTTGTAATTATAAACTTGGTACTAGCATATTGTACTAAACGTACAAGTTCATCATGCACATAGTATGATATACACGTCCAGGGTATTAGATATTGTAGGCATTGATTTGGATGGTAATTCAAGTTATGCAGTGGGGTAAGAGGCTTCCATAGCAATGCCACAAAGACCTTCCTTTGCCTCAACACCTCTCTGCATTCTTATGTATCCTTCTTCACCCCATTCGGTGCCCCATGAGTTCTTCACCAACCAATACTTAGTCCCATCAGCACTAACTCCATAACCAACAGCGGTAACCCCATGATCAAGACTCGTTCCACAAGTTCCTGTAAAGACACCACTTGAATAGAATTGAAAATCGGAACCTCCAGCATCAATGGCAACAGAAATTGGCTGATTTGCAACAGCCTTCAGAAGGGCTTCTTCACTGTTTGCAGGCACATCTTCATGACCAGTTATTTTGGCTGCATGGTTGGCCTCCTTCTTGGTGTTGCAAGTACCATCAACACCAGTGTAAGGATAATTAGTCTCGGTACTAAGACCATGGTTTTGATTGATGAATTGAAATGCATCATCCATCAAACCACCCTCACAACCTTGATCTACACCGCTTGTGTCACAATCAACCAACTCTTGCTCAGACAAAGATATTAATTTACCAGTTGTAAGCTTAGTAATTCCTTCCATGGCTGCCACCGCTGAAAAAGCCCAGCAACATCCTGCAAGTATTTTGTTGCAGTTAGATATCGTGATTTTTTTTTTTTTGCATAAATTAAATAGTGGTTAATTTAATAGACATAGATTTGTATAATATTGCAATTAAATCATAGTTCGAGTACTAAAAACCGTTTAATGAAGTTCCAAGTTATAAATAAAATTGATTACCACATTGGCCTTGGTCCTTGACTGGTGTCACAGCTCCTTTCTTTCTCCAATCTACAGTTGGTGTTGCAGTAACATTTTCATATTTGAAAGAAGTCGTCTTTGCGGAACATTCGTGCCCCATGAATCTATTTCTCGAGGCTTTGAATTCTTCATTCGTAAGGTCTGCAAATTGATTGACGCTCAATTTGTAAAGTTTGTTTGCATCATTGTTGGAAGATTCTATGAAGGCAACATTTTCCTTGAAAATATTGAAGCGCTTCTCCTTCTCGTTAATGTCAGAATATACACGTCCATAACGAGCCATCCATTGCTCGTATCTCCCGTACATTGATGCATCTTGGAGAGTGCGGGAAGTGGCTTGAGAAGACAAGGCTCCCAGCATGAAGATCAAAGCCAAAATAATACATTTGCAGTAGTACTGGTTAATGTACTCCATGGTGTATAGCTAGAAACGGAAGCTACTAGGATTTGATGAAGTAAATGGACTGGAGAGAAGGTTATACCCAAATGGTAGACTGCTTCACAGTTTATATAGAGAAGAGAATGGCGGGCGTTGCTATCGCCGTGCTCCAAAATTTGATCTGCAATCTTCGTGCCTTGCAAAATGTTCTGATATAAACCTGGCTTTTATTTTTTTTATTATTATTTTTTCTAATTTGAAGTCACGATAAATTAGTAGCTAAACATATGTCCTTATGCGCTTACTTGTTCATATAGGTCAAAACAAATGTAACTTTGTTAATATGCAGCACTGATTAAGTTGGGAAAGTAGGCTCAAATTGTAAACCTCATGTCATAACGCATGCAACTTTCTCCTTACTAAGACATGAATAAGCTAAGCGTCTCTTCTTACAGCTGGCTTGGAATTGTAGTGCTTGGAAAAAAATAATAAATAAATAAAAAATAAAAAAAAACAGCTTATTAAAAAAATCTAGAACATCAAATTTATTTAGTAAAATCAAAAAATGTGTTTTTTTCTTAAAAATGATGTCAATGAGAATAGAAAAGCATAGAAAAGTAAAAGCATTAAGTAGTGTCTACCATATTTCTAACAAAGTACTTTTTTTTCTTTCAAAGCATAATTAATTGGGCACTAAATGAAATTTTCAAATAGCAAGCATACCCCTCATATATTTTACCAAATTACAATTTTTACCCCCACATTATTCTTTTTTATAATCATTTATCACATTAAATATTATAACACAGCAGAAGCAATTTTTTTTTTTTAAATGCACAGCAATACCAAACTAGGCCTTAAGATGGATGGGGGAAAGGAATGAGAGATTCGCTCTCGCAATGTCCAATTTGCATCAATGATCCAAAAAACACAACGCAAACGGGTCAACTAACGCAAGAATAACTGGTGTGATATCAAGTTAAAATTAGGCTCATCTGAGACTTTTCTAATATGGTTCTTTGCTTGTTTACATGGTGTACAACCCTTTGGAGAGTAGAAACTAGTAGGTTAACATCTGCTAATTCTAATTACAATACGTAGCAGGACCTTCACCAATGAAAGTTGCAGTGCAGTCCTTTGAAATGTTCCGGTGACTAGCATTGTAGTATCATTAACATTTCAATCCATTCCCTGTTCATTTATGATGATCCATCAACAATGCTATGCTCCGAGACTATATCTATTCGTAAACTGTCGATGTTCAACGTTGCAAATTATACGTAGAAATTATGGGACGAAAGATGAGTCTTCCTAACACAACATACCCTTAAGTGACGCGAATTAAAAGAACCACCATGATGAATACGCATGTCATTACAAACATCAGAAGCCATGTGAAACAAGTAGTTTTGGACGTCTTTGAGTATATATCTGTCGCCCGTGTAGTGGCATGGCCAGTGCTTGCCAAGCTACTTTCAACAGCCTTCTCTGTGGAATCAAGTATCTGCATACAAGCCATAACTAAGTTATGAGATCAACGTATATGTCCTTCCATCAGCTATGAATTTACATCACCAGAGAGTAAACAGTTATAACAACTAGTTTCTTGAAGTAACATACATATCTAACCAAAAATTTAATCAGTTCTCCTGTTACCACTTAAATTCCTCAGCAAATCTATTTGTTTTAGCCCCCTTGTCTTGGGGCCCATTTGGTATCCTACTCAAATGTTTTCATCATTTCTAAAACCATTTTGAAACAAAAATTCAATCAGTTCCCCTTCCGTCGACCTCCCCAGTCCCCCTAAGATCTAATCCACAATTAGCCAATCAGATGATAGATCCATTACTTCACCACCATATCCAACAGAGCACAACATCTCTCTCCTACTGCATCGACTCAGGATGACACAACAAGAGAGTAGCTCTAGCAGCGGAGTTGAACCCACACACGCAGAGAAAGAAAGAGAGATAGAATTATTAGCTTGTGACTAAAAAAATCATTATTGAGTATAAAAAGTTCGGTCCAAATAGGATACCAACAGGCTCTTAGGACTCGTTTCAGTGCCATCGCTCGATTCTTTGTTTAACATTTTCCTTTTCAAGCATTTCTCCTACTCTCACACCCTCTAAATACTATGCAATATTCACCTTAACTTCCCTTCAGTGTCAACCTAAACAAATCAAACCACAGCCAGCTAAATCCAAATAGTATTGATTCTATAGACCTTACAACATCCTGCAATAGATATCTCAGGGCATCTTACCTTTTCAGTGTTCTCCAGGGAGTGACTCATCATGAGACTACTCTCTTTGAGTTGCCTAGCCAACCCAACCATTTCGTCCGTAAAATCCTCTTGAAGCTTTCTGTAAAACAAGAGAGAAAATTTATAAGAGTCGTAAACATAATGTGGAAAGGAAATGTAATTAACTTGAAGTTTTAACAGCTGAATTGTGTGACCTCTACTTTATGGACCAATTGACTTGGGATCAAAGCAATTTCCTCTCTAACAGTAACAGTATCTACTCTGGTGGGTTCTGGTTAAAGGTCATGTTGATTCTAGCCACCATCTGTTGGCGGCGGTGTACCAAACATGCAAAAAGATCTTAGTATCGCTGCAGAAGGCAGGAAAGACATGGGCAGGGCATGGACTTGGGTTGATACAATTTGGATGGTCCTCCTAGTTCCTTAATAAGCACTCTTAATGACAGACAGGCTGGTTTGTAGACCAAGATTTGTTTTTAGCCAGTGTTTTGTCTTTGTTACCAACAAAGTAAAGAAAGAAAATTGTACAAATAGATGGAACTAATCCCAAAGTTGCCCGATTCTATTGCTCTAATTTTATCAGATATCCCAAGGGAGCATCCATGTCATTTCTATTTGTGAAAGAAGCATATCCCATTTATTTTTAAACAAAAATCAACTTCTTTCTTGGCTTAAAAGAAAAGTAACTTCATATTGAAAACATATATAACTACATTGCAGTCCCAATTTATGACCAACATCCTAGAACTCCAGTTTTCAAATTCATCCAGTCTCGTTACTCCAGTTTAATAGAAGAAATTGAGATAGTAAAACTAAAATATACCTATGCTTTTCAATGTGTGCTTGGGCTTTAGCATCCAGTTTAACAGGTGCCGAACAATCAACATTAACAGTCTCTCGAGCTCCATCTTCGATATTTGAGGAAGGCCTATTTAACAAAAACACAGTTAAAATAAAACAAGTCATTGAAGACAAAAAAATCACAAAGGAACTGAAACCGTAATGATCCTAACTATCATTCACTTACACAAATCTCCTTCTCAGACCTGGAGAAGCAGGAATCTGATTGTCTCCTGTATCAGAAGAGTTTGCTTTGACAGAAATTCTTGCAAGGGACTCTTCAGGTGTTTGAATATCAGGCTGGGAATTGCAAAATAAATCACAGTTAGGAGCAAGGAACTCCATATATTGCACATACATACCCTACATTCTTCAATCAAAAAATTAAAAACATTACATTCTAAAGAAATATTCTCTTGCCAAGCTGTTCATCTGGACCACTAATCAGGTAAACTCCAGCTTTCATATGTGATGCCAGATTCACAATATAATATACCATGTCAGATATGCAAGAAAACATTATCCATATATTACAGATTCACTCTCAAGATAACAAAAATGAAGCAACAAATTACACGTACTGATGCACTGAAGGAGATTCAGAATCATTACAAGCATGAAACTTGAACTATAAACTGTCTCTAGAAATTGTTCCCTGCATAAGAACTAAAAACTGTCCAACCATCCATCACAGCTTAAAATACCTATAATATTTTAGGTGTTGTGTCAACCAGTCTCCCAAGCAATTCTTTTCAGCCGAACAATATTTTTGTTCCTCATACCTTATCATTATAATATCCAGACCTTCAAACTAAATTATTAAAATTGATTTGAATCATACATGATACTTATTTCCACAGAAAATTGTAAATCAAAAGTACACATTTTACCAATAACTGGTCTAAAGTACATATTATCAACACTTCAACAATAGCGACACGAATGATTTCTAGATCATATGTACGCACCGGTGGAGCAGCTAATTTGGAAGCAATGGCTTCGATCTTCTCTGAATAGTCACTCATGACAGCCTTTGAAACTCTGTATATAAAATCGCAAATAATGATTTCAATAACTAAGAATCTTACAAACTCTAAAGTAGGGAACAGTATCAACAAAATACATAGAAATAGATAATATGAAAATGTTGATCGGTGTAGCTACCGTAGGACCAATATCAACAAAACAATGTTTGGAATGTGAATCAATATTTCCCTCGTACCTTGGTAAGCCTTCTGGATTTCTCTCTTCAGCCAGTTGCTCTACCAGTTCCCGTAAAGTTGCAACATACTGCAAAGTAGCACTACTTATGTCATCCATAAATGGTAGATATCCCCCAAGAAAAAACAAAAAAACGTAGAACCTTAAATATAAAGCCAAGAAACCGGAAATATTTGGCACAAAGCAATTATCTAAAAATGGATAACACCTTGTAACCTATAATTCTAATAACAACATACATGTACAAGTTTTGCCTGGTTATGTTGATGAGGCGCAGATGCAAGCAGCCTCCTCAAATTCACCTCTGTTTTACTGATCCTCATCCCAAAATCCTACACCATTGAACAAACATAAAACAACAAACGATTCAACACTCGAACAACACCCATGAAATCATCACTTTTTAGTATGCGATCCATATGTCATCAGTATTTGATCTCTATGCTTTGTTTTTTTATCTAAACGTATAAATAAAAAACAAAAATAAAAAAAAAACAGTGGACCACCGAATATAATTAGCTTTCTCGACCCGTTCATACACAAAAAGAATAAAAACCGATGGGGCTGCAGATTCATCAGGCAAGTGCTTAGGAAAAGTCGATCTCCTGTGCAATAGCAGGATAATTGGTAAGTTTGAGTGTCCCATTGGAACATTGTTGACGCCACGTTTGACACTAGAACAGGGCATAATCTGTTTTCTTAATCTCCTCGACCACGACGAATCGTCACTCTGTGATTCTTAACTACTCGTCCTATTATCAAATAGCTACAGGGAATGGTTTGAGTTATAAAACCTGATTCTTATCAAATAGCTCTCAAAAATTCGATATGCGAATACCGAAACAGAAATAGAGCCCAATACGAACAAACAATGAACCCAAGTTACATGAACAAAAACATAACAATAGGAATATTTCAATCTGTACAAAAGTAAACACATTCAGGAAAGCACAAAGCATGCATCCAATCCCATCCCATTCAAAATTCCAGTACCCAATCATATATATAGTAATAGAGAGTGTCCAACCTTTTAATTCGCCCAAACAAATTTCCAATTGAATCGTTCTTCAGCCTCTCACTGCTGAAATCTGGAAATGGGTTCTCTTTGTTTACGGATTTCGAATCAGCGCGAGAGATGAAGGGGATCGAGTTTCTCTGGTGTTTTCGTCTTCGATTGCAGATCGAAGAAAGACGGGAGGTTGGGTGTCGGAGGAGAAGAGCTTCTTCCTGCTATTAAGGATATTTGAGTAATTACGGTTGTCAATATTTGAGTAATTCTCACCCAAAGTCAGAGGTTTAAGGTTTCGATTCTCGCCAAGGGACGAATTTGAATCACATTGCTGCTAGCCTATTGTGAGGCTTAGCCTAGGGTGGGTTCGGTTTCATTCAGGTTTTCTGTCAAAATCAAAACCGAACCGAAATTTTCTTACGATTTTTTCGGTTCGCTTTTTATTCGGTATGTTTTTGTTCAGTTTGATTTCGGTTTTTTTAATTTTATAAAACTTGATCTTTTTTAATATGAAATTGAGAAAAGAGGCTTGCAATATACTAATAATAAGAAAATTGAGAAAGTGGGAAGGTAGTTGTACATGTACAAGATCATATGAACCAATCTTATTCTATCAACAACCTCAATTGCAAAGAAAAACGATCACCGTATCCATTCCAAAAGTAAACAAATAGAGAAGCTCGTCCAAGTTCCAAAGCCTTCCAAAACTTTCATCTATAACCAATGGAATATCCCCATAATTGAGCCAAGCATGCTCTTGGAAAAATCCCTAGGCTTAGTTTCAAACTTGACAGTAAAGTTTCACAAAAGAAACATCATTGGCATCATTCATAAAGTGTAAGGGGATTCGATTTGGTTGGGTTCGGTTCGGTTCGATTTTTTTTTTCAATTTTCAATTTTTTGATTTCGGTTCGGTGTTCCATCCCCTTTTTTTTGGGTTCTCAGTTAGTGCAAATAATATCATTTGTTTAAAAAAAAAGTACTTGAGTAATTGAAGAAATCCTCACAAAGCAATATTAAACTAAACAAACGAGAAAAGCACTATATATTCTATTAGTAAAAGCCTAAACCTCCTTATTAAAAATTAACGCACTAACAAGCATGAAAAGACTCTTTACCATACATAAACTAAATTGGTTTTGAACTCGTTTATGAATTCAAAATTAACATTTATCACTTATTAGTTGAAGGAAATATCACTAAAATGTTGTATTGAAATTATCACGACTTTTGACATGAACAATGTTTTGGTGTGCTAGTAACATGAGCACGTGACTATTATTTCACTAAAATTATCACGCATACGAGTGAGAGAGATTGGAGCACATCGCCAATCGTTCCCAGTAGTGATAAAAATTCTTCATTATCCAAACCCACATAGTAAGTTCATCATGCATGTATGTATTCTTAAAATACTTTTGCTGCGTCTTTAGCTTTGCAAAACAAATAACAAATACAGGGGAGATGTCGACTCACTTAATCTAAATATAACACAATGAATGTAACCAAAAAAAGAAGAGAAATTTAACGAAAAGCACCCGATATTGTTCACTTTAACGAAAAATCACATTTTTACACTAAAAAATCAATTCTTGTAGTATTCACTTTACCCTTTATTTTGTTTTTCAAACTCCCTTCTTTAGTTTTCCTAAAAAAGAATGCAACTGTGAGATATTTGGGATGCAGCATGCGGCAAGCATGGCGCCGTGAGTATAGCAACGACATGCGAAATTCAGAGACCAAACTATGAATCCATCATGATTCAAGTTCAAAACTACAACGCGATAAAATCCTTCGAAAACTCAGGAATGGTAAAGTCACTAACACAACAGAAAGGTAGATGTTTCATTACATGCCAGTAAAGCTCAGATTTCCCCTAGATAGATCTGTTTATCACTACTGCACGATCCTATGATGGGTTCGTTGGGATGGAAAACAGACTCGTTGACGGATCCACTGTGGCCAGGCAGCATATACAAGATGCGTCGGGAAGTGGTGTCCCATACGTAGACCATCCGATCAGAACTGCCAGCCGTGACCTTGCTTCCATCCGGGGACCAGCCACATTTCAACAGGTTCTTTTCAAAA
>JAOTRO020193326.1:0-10427 GCA_028566515.2 Pyracantha coccinea | reverse complement strand
TCGAAATGGCATTCTTTATGAACTTTCACTGACTACATTGTTTAACATTAATTTTCTTATTAATATTATAAAAAATTGTACAAAAGATTGAGTTGACAATAAATCTATAAAAAAATCTACTGTTAAGATAATCTTCCTAACATTTTTCTTCAAATTTTAATTCTATATTTTTAAAGAGAAAAACTGCTGAAAAGTATACAACTTTTGGAGTAGCAACGTATTTACCCATAAGAATTGTGTTTGTATTGTGCCCCAAACATTTCACCCGCTATCCCAAAGGGCCAAAACCCTTCACTGCTCCTCTCCCTCTCTCTCTCCCCCTCTCTCTCTCTCCCTCCCCAAATTCCCTCCCGCCGCTTCGTTGTCTGCAAAACCCTCACCACCACACCGCCGCCGCCTGGTGGTGCTTCTCCGATCACCCGAATCACAAAGCCCTAGAACTTCCCCAGAAGCCGAAATGGCGGCCACCGCGGCTTCGGACCTCGCCGACGGACCAGTCCTCAGCCTCATCAACAAGCGCCTCCGAGCCCTGCGCAAAAAGCAGAACCGCATCATCCAGATGGAGGAGTCTCTTGCCCAAGGCAAGGTCCTCAACAAGGAGCAGGAGGGCGTCCTCCAATCCAAGCCCGCGGTCGTTGCCCAAATCGAAGAACTCGAGAAGCTTCGCCAGCCCCTCGCTGACGCCGTCGCCGAAGAGCAAAGCCTTGCCGTGCAGCGCCATCAGGTCTCGGCCTCTACCCAGCCTATCTCCGATGAGAACCCCCAACACGACGACAAGCCCAGTGAATCAGACGACCGCCAAGCTGCCGCCGTCGAGGAGCTTCTGAATCTGCTCTACTTTGGGTCCTTGTTCGACGTGAAGTCGCAGAGTGACTTCACCCGGATTATTCTAACCAGGACCCACGAGAGAGAATGCTGCTTGACCTACGATACCGTCACTGACGACGACACTGAGATGCTCTCCCCGAGGGACTTGGATTTGATTTCGTCTCTCGGTGAATTTTTGATCTCTCGGCCCGGCGATTCCAGCTTGTCGCATAAGAATGCGTTGCAGCAATGCCTCGAACACGCCAAGCGTTGGCTTGCTAACTCGGAGCAACCCATTGAGCCGAATTCCAATGTGACATGTAAAGTTTCTATCTTTTTGTGAACTATGTAGTTGGTTTTTGTAAATGATTGAAATTCTGTTTTCTATTTGGCTTCTTCGTTGACATCAATGGTTTAATTTGTGTGCAGATGCCGGCTTGAGAGAGAGGCTCAGTAAGATTATGGCTTCGGACTACTTTACCACAACGCCGCAAATGAAAGAAGTTTCGGCTGCAGCAGCTGCAGGGAACTATGCTCCATTTCAGGTGCCGGTACATGAGTCTATCTCGCCTGTTCAGGTGCCTGTCCAGCTGGATTTCCAGCAGAAGGTATTATGGATTTAATTGTAAATTTTTGTCATTTGTGATATGCTTTGAGTTGTTCTATTAACAAATTGGGTGCTTAATTCATTATGATGTTTTTGGTGTTTTGATTGTAAGGCATATGATTTGTATTATTGTGGTATTTCTTACGAGACATTGTTATATATTTTTCTGAGTTGCTTTTGGTGTTTATGATAAAAGAATAAGAGTAAAGACTATTTCAGCATCTCTGCTTATAACTGCATAGAAATAGTTGACGTTGAAGCAAGCAGAGAGTCTGCAAAATGGTGGATTTGGGTTGGTTACGTGGCAAGCTATTGAATCTAGCAGTCAAAACGCTTAAACATAGATGCATGTTAGGTGCACAATGTAGCATGAGTACCGAACTGTCTTTTATTTTGAAAGTTTTAAAAGCTGTTGGCTTTGTCTTTTCTTATTCGTGCTACTGCTTCTCATTTGGGTGATGCCAACCTTGAACTGTAAGATGTAGTGATCTGATTCAACTCTATTACTCTCAGGTGTAGTAATAGATTTCACAAGTTTAAAAAGGGTTTAATTTGACCGGAAACTGGAAGTCGGTATTAAAAAATGAGTTGTACTACCTACCCTTCCAGATGCGAGTTAAGGGTTTAGGGAAACTATGAAATAGTGAATGATGCTTTTTATTTAAACCGACCAACATGAATTAGAATAGAAGTGATTGGTATTTGGTGTTACATGAAACTAAGATTGTTTGAACCACAAGCATAATTAGGTCTCACAAAGATTTTGTTTTATCTATTGGAAATCAGAAGTTTTTATTCTTGCTGTGTATTTCTGTATGGGAATATGTGCCCCCGCCTTCCCAACAATGATCCGTGAAATTTTTATGTGCTTCTTGTATGTAGGACAAGAATCACAATTATTCTTAACACTATGCCTAATAATTATTAGAATCTTTCAACATGCACGGGTGTATTTGGTTTGAGATTAATACGAGTCTTTTTTTTTGGTATTAATGCGAATGAAAACATCATTATCTCCTTCACAGATGAACCATGCATAGTAAAGTCTCTTCTCTATTTTCTTTTGCTGTTTGTAAGGACATTTGATATTATGCATCTAAAATGAGTGCTCTTAAAGGAAAATCCTAATCTATTTCTTGTTTCCCTTCCCCCCCTATTGCATATTTCCCGAATCCATGGACCCTAGTTTTTATTTGAATGCAACTTCGGACTTTGTGGAGGAGGTATTTGAACTCATCCACTTTTGCTAGTTGTTGGGAACACTGTATTGACGAATAATTCAGAATCCGAGTAAGTTCAGTCCAGGGGACAAATCAATAGGAAATGCTATTTTCTTTGTATGGATAATTTATGCTTGCCTACTTTGGAGGCCACGTGACTGACATTCTTGAATTTCTACGCAACTACTAAAACTTTGATTAGGCAATGGTTAAAGAGGTAATGTGTCTCCATCTGGCTGTGTAGTATTTTACTCTCTTTACTTCTTAAGGTCAGAGGTAGAAAAGTGGTTGTGGTTGTTAATTTATAAATAAAGAATATAAAGAAACATCTGTTTTAGCATCAGCCTTCTTTGCATGTGCGGGGTGATGTAAACAAGTGCATTGTGATCAATCTAAATATTGGATTCAAGATTATCTAATGCATGGCTACCTTTCTCTTTCTTATTATATCTCTAGGTATACTAAAGCTCTCTTTTATTTTTTTCAAAGTTTCTATTAGGTATGGTAATTTTGTGGCTTTCTTTTCCTTTTTTTTTTTTTGGTTTACCCGAGTGTGAATGACAAACAAGTGAGAATGCAATTTTTACTAGTTTCCTTTTGACAATACATTTGGCGTTGTTTGCTTTATTTCAAGTTCATTGCTGTCCAGTTTTCTGGTCACACACCTCCTCATGTTAATAGTACTAGCATCCATCCCTGCATGGGCTGTTAACAGTCGCACTCCGTCCCATCTTTCAGTCACCCCCTTTCTCAACTTCTGCTAATCTTTGTGCGTGCTTTACACCATATTTGGTTGAAGTTGTTAGGAACAAGAAATTATTAGCATGAAATCTTCAAACTTAATGAAAGTTCTTTAATCAACTATAAGTGTAAAATGATTATTTGATTTTGTTCCTATTATTGTTGACTGAGTAATAGATTTTGGTCAAGCAATACGCATTGAATTTTCTTTAAATGCTCTGTAGGTTGAAGACACTGCAAATTTTCAAGGACATGATACTGGTGATAGCCAATCGAGTCATACAGAGGAACTTCAGAAGGTGCTCTCAGCATAGCATTCTTCAGTTGGTTCTTATTTTAGCATTTTACAGTCATTTTTTTTTTTGGGAATTTGCATATAGTTTATTGAATGTGGGAGGCTCTTTCTTTGCAGGATGAAGTAGTGACAGAAAATCAGTCGGAGGCTGTCTCAGCTCAACAAGAACAGGTTCAGCTAGAAACAGAAGCAGACTACAACCAGAGAGATGTAGAATTTGAGCAACAGCTTGCTTCTCGCAGACCATACCAAAACCAAAGAGGTGATCGTGGGGGAAGTGGCCGTAGAGGTTACACTAATGGCCGTGGAGGTCGAGGCAATGGCAGAGGAGGTGGTTCCTTCCAGAATGGTCGCAACCAGTATTACGACCAGCCTGGAAGTTATTATCCAAGACCCTACTATAACAATAGGGGAAGGGGCGGTAGGGGTGGCGGGTCCTCATACAACAACCAAGGTGCAGCTCAAGAGGGTCATGCCTCGGCCGACGTTGGAGTTGCTTCATAATGGTACTTTCAGTCTCTGTAGAATGCTTCTTGCTAGTTTTTGTATGGGGCGGTGGGGTGGAGACGTTTGCCGCACTGCATGAAACATGGTTTTTCGATGTGGGCGGTTGACGGACTCACCATCTGGGATGGTTTTTGGTCCTCTGTCGTTCAGTTAATGTGTTTTGTGTTGGAAAACATCCAAAGATAAAAGATGTTGAAGTATTTTTGGGACATTGTTTGACTTTCTTTAACCCCCGTGCGGCGGTGCCTGATGATTAAATTTCTTCGTCCGACTACAATTTATTATACTTATTGATGGAAATGGTTCGTGTTTGGGTTTACTTATCCGTGTTTAGTCTCGACCCTCAAATCTGTATGCAGAAATTAGAGTTGTTATTTTGTAGTTAATTAGTTGAACAGTTTGTGCTGTTTTGAACAATTGAAAATATAAGGCCTTTTTAGTTAAAATAGTCTATAAGATTGACATCATTCTTTACTTTGGTCTTGAGGTTTAAAATCGGTAGAATTGGTTTATGAGTTTGTCCATTATCAATTATTTTGGTTCTTCTGTGAAAAATTTCTGTTAGATAAGAATAAAAGGACAAAAATACTCTCAAATTTAGTCAAAACATTTTGGCATATTATTTATTAAATGGAGGGTTTTTTTTGTCATTTTTGTCTTTATTTAATAGAAAATTTTCTTGGAAGGAAATGATGGAATAACTCATGAACCACTACTATTGATTTCAAGTATCGAATACCAAACTGAGGAGTTATGTCAATTTTAGAGACTATTTTAGCTAAAATATCTAGATATAATTGTATGAATAATATATCTGTTTGGTATATCGAATTTCTTTTTGTTTTTTTTCTTCTTATTTTTCTTTCTTTACATGTTCTCTCTCCAATTTTGCGCCGCTCCTTGTATAAATAATATATCAGTTTAGCAGATCGAATTTTGTTTTTTTTTTCTTTTCTTTTTTCTTTACATGTTCTCTCTTTCCAAATTTGCTCCCCTCCTCCCTCAATTTTTTCTGTCTTTCTTTTTCTACAATGAAGTCAGCGTTGACGTATGATTTTTACGGGTAATGCTAGATAGACTAAATTTAGATATTAAATTTGCAAACTAAACGATGTGTCATCGATAAGAATGAGCATGTTTATTAATGTGTAAGTAATAAACCAATCATCAACTTCTATATCTTTTAATTTTCAAAATTTTATTTACAAATTTAATCTCTTTTTAGCATTATTCGATCTTTAAATATAAGGGGAAGAAAGAAAAGAGAATAATACCCTTTTTCTTTATTACTCCAGCCCAAAGACAGTCTTTTTTTTTACTTTTTTTTTAAAAAAATTTGGTCCCTCTTAGCCCGCTGTTTGTCTGGTCCACGAATAAACTTTTGAGTTTTAGTGGGGGTTTTTTTTGTTTGCTTTCTAGTCCCTCCAAGAAATCTATACTAATTAATAAAGCACTTATTGTCAATAAAAAAAATCTCTGAAATTACCAGTTTAACATTTTAATTAAAATAGAACACGAATAAGAAATATAAGGAAGAAATGTAATTTCACACAACCAAATTTTTTTGTTTTTTTTTTCAAAGCCTCACCTACATGTAATCCTAACATATCTCTAATTATAAAAAATAAAAATAAAAAAAACCTTCACACTCCCACATTCTCTATCTATCACTCCCTTCCTCTGTCCTTTTATTTCAAAATAATAATAATAATAATAATAATAATAATACTTCGCACACACTTTGTGTGTGCCCATATGCTAGTCTAAATTATAAAAAGAGAGATTCGTATTTTGGGTGCGTAGTTGGAAGCTCATATGTTCTAATTAGTGCGACTATGCTCACATATGATATATGCTACATTCATAATTGTGTTCCTTTAAACTAGTATTGTTTTTCTGGTTTAATAAGACATTCTATATTATTTTAATGTGTAGAGAGGGATAGTTCTAACTAAATTCGAAGATGTGGACACGCAGCACTAACTAGTTAGTTTAACTCACGTCCATAATTTTTTCGAAATCCTTCACCGAAAAATTAAGTGTTGCCTTTTGAAAATATGAGATGTTCTTGAAAGTTGCCCACCAATTGCTCGACGAATTGGTCAATTGGTCATGTAATTAACCTGACTTTTGGTATAGTTTGGGATTGCTACCAATGGTGAATATATGCCATTCTCTTTGTTTTTCCGTCATGTGACAAAACTTGCCCATTGACATTAACAGCTGCCAAGTGCTCCTCTTTACACTCTGAATGGTGTAATTAGGGATCCCAGCATTTACCTTTTAAGTAGAAAGTGATAAATGATTGAATTGACTTAGATCCCAACTCCACAAACAGCACCACTCACCAACTATCATAGACTTTTAACCTTTTTTTTATTATTTATTTAATCTTTTTGCGGTGTTCATTTTGACGTAATTAACGTCTAGGATCGATCTGCTAAGAGTATATGGATAGAAATTGCCTTAAAAAAAACCGGTTTGTAAGAGAAAGGTGCCCAAAAGCTTTAAAACAACACTTGTATATATTATTTTCCGATATGAGGACAATTAAGTCATAACATTACACAGCACTTATGTACGCAAAAACTCCTAAACGGGTTAATTGATCATTTGGAAAATTGGCTTGTAAAGAAAGAGTGTGCAAACACTCTTAAACTACTATAATTAACGTCCTAAAAATATCCATAAAAGGGGGAAAATGCTATATATACCTTTTCGTGGACGTATCATTAAGACTAGTGCCGACTCAGTTGGAGATATAAATCACAATATGGTCAATAAATATGTTATAAATACACTTTAATTATAGTAATAGTTGCTAAATTATGGTTTTGAAAATATTTCGTCCATGAATTTGAATATTAGATTTTATAGTCCCCAAATAAAATCTTGCTTTGTCCTTCGTCGAACTTTTTCTACCAAACGTAGGGGTACAAATAAAGAATCAAACGTCCACTAGACAAAAGGAATACAAGTTTATATAAAAAATGAAATGTCCTTTTAATGATGATTAATATCAAATCTTATATGCCTTAAAATTTTCCTAATTAAGTTCAGCGGTGTACAATCCATTTAGCAAAATATGGTCCAATATCCAAGTGAATCAGGTGTTAAGTTTTACTCATGTTTTCCAGGTTTGAAACTCTTTATCTCTTCAATTATTACAATAGTTTCATACTTTCTTCATTCTGCTTAATAATAATAATAAGTAATTAAAAAAAAGGTCCAATCAAAGAGGCAAACGAATCCTATGCTTGAAGTTGATCGCGCAACTTTTGCCAATTGCCCTACACTATATAAACCCCTTCCCACCAACACCAAATATCCACGCCAAACGCAGTCGATTTGAAGAAAATAGTTAAGCTTAATTATTTAAATTAAGCTTATTATTGTGTTTTATCATCATCTCTCAGAGACAGAGAAGAAGAAGAAGGAAAAATGGGAAGTAATACGTCACACTTTGAAGACTCGGATGGAGATGACTCGGATGAATCTCCACGTGACCACAAGTCTCGCATCGTGGCCTTCCATTCCCAGGACCAATGGAACACCCACTTTGCTACCGTCAAAGACAGCAATAAACTGGTAATTAATTATGTTTAAGCCCTTAAGAAGTTTGTAGGCTGTGTAATTCAATTGTTTAAGGACATCCATTTTTACGTTGAAAGTCTCGAGTTCAAATTCTCCATCCCTACAGTACTATCGTTTGTATAAAAGGAAAGCCATGGAGCCAACTGATTAATATATGATATATCAACTCTATTATACTCCACTCTGTTTATTTTAATGAAGTTGCTTAACTGATTAATTATTTTGTTTGGATGGTGATGGTGATGAAACAGATGGTGATTGATTTCACGGCTAAATGGTGTGGACCTTGTAGAGCCATGGTGCCAATCTTCAAACAGTACGCTGATAAATTCACCGACGTTGAGTTCGTCAAGCTTGATGTCGACGAGCTACCGGTATATATATGCATGAATACTTCTCATATTTTTCTGTAACTTAATGTAAATATTCCAATGAAAGCCGTTATTTACACCTCAAAAAAGTTATCATACATTGATTCATTGTAAAAATATAAAGATGGAATTCACAAGCAAAAAAATATAATGATTTTTTTGAAGTATCAATAATATCTTTTTGAAATATGGATTTGACCCATGACTGAACATGACACACACACACGTGTTTGTGTGTGTGTGTGTGTGTATCATGGATGTTGTCTAAATTACCAAGTGACTAAGGAATACATAGCCACTTACCCTCGATCATTTTGATATCAAAAGTGGAGAATAAAAGAACGTGTTTTTTTTTATCAACTCGTGATTTTAAATATAAATATGAATGACCATGAATCCTTGATCACAAGTGACAAAAAAATGATATTATTAAAATATATATTATATATATGGTATATAATTGATAAATGTGAATGGATGGATGCAGGATGTGGCAATGGAGTTTAGTGTGCAGGCAATGCCTTCATTTGTATTCGTGAAGAAAGGGGAGGTGGTTGATAAGGTCGTGGGGGCCAGGAAAGACGAACTGCAGGAGAAGATTGAGAAACACAGGAGATCATAATTAAGTTTCCCGAAGAAGATTGAGGAACACAAGAGATCATAATTAAGTTTTAATTAGTAATCATAGCTTAATTAACTATGTTGTGGTTTCTTGGATAATATTTAGGTACTCACTTGTGAGTACCATATATACTCATTTTTTGGTTTGGCCTAATCAAACACGTGTTTCTTGTTTTTTAAAAGTTATTATGACACTATTTTTTAAAATAATAAAACATGTATTAAAATAACGTTAGGCCAAATCTAAAAAGGAAATGTATAAAGAATTCACTAGTGAGTATCTAAGTATTATCCAATTAAAGCTTGATCAGCAATATATTATAATGACAACGTGATACCAACATGTGAGAGTGGAAGAAATAAAGCGAAAAGGAAAGAATATAGGAAAGCTGAATAAGGTGTAGAGTGAATAAGATTGATCATGTATTCTTTAATTTTCGTGATTGTCTATGATGTTTGTATTTCTCAAGTGTTATTTCACTCTTTTTGATAAATTGTAAGCTATGTATCAATAAATTTAGAGTATTGTTATTCACACAATTACTTTTACTTCTCACATACCCCTTTCAATTTTTGGTCATCGGATTGAATAAATTGAAGAACATCAATAGCCAAAGACTAAAAAAGATGTGTGGGAGATAAAAATGTGTGTGTAAATATAATTATCCTAAATTTAATGGATCACTGTGTATTGCTTTCTTTTGATTAATCGGCTTTGTAAAATTCTTAAAAAAACATCGTAAACCTATTTTGTGGAATATTGCTATACTATAACGAAATATTCTTCATAAATTTTAAGAAGTTTTGTGTAATTGGTACAATTTTCTCAATGGTCCCTCAACTTTAACCCAATGGTCCCTCAACTTTAGCCCAATTGGAGAAATGGTCCTTCCTGGCCCACATGACTCATTTTGACAAAATTCTAACGGAGTTGACGAAAATAACCATAGCTGCGTGTTTTGATGAATCAAGGGACCATTGCTTTAGTTGAGTTAAAATTGAGGATAATTGCTACAATTTTCTCAATCAAATTAGATTCCACACTACACAAAGCTCATGGATTTGGATTTTATTCACAGAACAGTAAATTATGTGTAAATGTATTGTTCTGAAGTTGTTTTGGCAAAAACTATGTTATGTTCTAAAGTATATTATATTTGGCTTTTTAGCCAAAATGGTCCCTGAGATTTTCCTAACTCCTCACTTTGGTCGATTTGAAATCATTAGAAGTGGTCACTGAGATTGTCCACCATCAATCATTTTGGTCCCTCGGTGAAAAATTATGCTAAATAAGGATCAAAATGACAAAATTACCCTCAATATAATAAACAACAGGTCAAAATGATTTGACAAAATTAAGGATATTTTTTTGTCATTTTATCCTTATTTTATGGAGATTTTTTTACGGAATGACCAAAATGATTGATTGTGGACAAACTTAGGGACCAATTCTATCGATTTCAAATCTCATGGACCAAAATGAGGAGTTATGCAAATCTTAGAGACCATTTTGACTAAAAAGCCTTTATATCGTAAACACTTTGACGGCTAGATTCAGATTATTGTATCAGTGATCAAGAGTTTAATGATAAAATATCTTAAAATATATTGTACTGCGAAACATAAAAAAATTTCCATTTGGTCATGTGATTATGTTGACTTTT
>JAOTRO020193310.1:0-10427 GCA_028566515.2 Pyracantha coccinea | reverse complement strand
TGTTTTGTAGACTGGGTGAACTGATTAACCTAAGATGGCTAAATCGCCAAAATGGTCCATGAGATTTCATAATTCATCACTTTGGTCCCTGAGATTCCAAATCGATAAAAGTGGTCCTGAGATTGTCCACCATCCATCATTTTGGTCTTCCCATTAAAAACTCTGTTAAGTGTCCTGGAGCTCTTGGCCGGAAGTTTGGGCAATTTTCAAAGCTTCGTAACTCAATCGTTTCTAAACCAAATTCGACCCATAATATATCAAAATGAATATAGGAAAGTGTAGAATAAAATTATACCTATTTCGAAGCCCAATGGTTGCCAGAGATGGCCGGAAAATCGCCTCAAAGTTGATTGGTCCGAGCGAAAACTGGAAAACTCGCCGGAAACTGGGTAAACTTTAAACGTTCATAACTTCTTCAATACTCAACAAAATCAAGTGATTCAAAAACAAAAATCATACTTCTCGACGAGACAAAGATAATGGTACCTTTTTCGAAGGTTAACTCTCCATGGTTTGGTCGAAAAACTGCTTGAAAGTGGCTAACCATTTTCGAGTCAGTCACTTTCGAGCAGGTTTCCGGAAAAACAACGGTGAGTTAGCAGTCAAGAAAGATACCATTCTCTTCGTCTCGTCGAGAAGTATGATTTTCTTTTTGAATCACTCGATTTTGTTGAGTATTGAAGAAGTTATGAACATTTAAATTTTATTGTTGTTTCCGGCGAGTTTTCCAGTTTTCTTTCGGACCAGTCACCTTTTAGGCTATTTTCCGGCCATCTTCGGCAACCATTTGGCTTCCAAATGGTATAATCTTATTCTACACTTTCCTATCTTCATTTTGATATATTATGGGTTGAATTTGGTTAAGAAACGATTAAGTTACGAAGTTTTGAAAATTGCCCAAACTTTCGACCAAGAGCTCCGGGACACTTAATGAAATTTTTAACGGAATGACCAAAATCATAGATGATGGACAATCTCATGGACTATTTCTATTGATTTTAAATCTCAAGGACCAAAATTATGGATGATGCATATCTCAGGGACCATTTTGAATAAAAAACCTTCTCAAAATAAAGAGCCACAAGGAACCATAGATGCGCAGTGGAATTGATACAACCCAAGCTCTGCATCTTATTCAATGTACAACAACTGAGTATTTCGTATTACCATCAACAAATCAACAACCTTCCTTATACAATCTTTCCTACTATAGCATTAGGTAGCTTAACCTCTAAGCCACCAACTCATAACTGTCTAACAACTTAACAGATATTGCTGACTCAACCATACTATCCTAAACAATACTGCCACGCCATCAACTCAAAATGCTGAGTCATCACTAAGCCCCAGTATCCTATCAATACCCCCCCCTCAACACAAGGCTTGTATCATAAGACTTCAACAAAAACACAAAATTACATAACCAATTCATAAGCAGCATTACAAACACAGCAAAAACAAGTTTGCAGATGAACCACCATTGGAAACTTGGATTTTAAGTCGATATAATCCTCCCAAGTCGCATTTTCTGGAGGATGATTTTGCCATTGAACCACCTCGGTTGTTGCTGAATTTTCCTTCTTGATTAACCTCCTTTCCAAAATCCTTACTGGCACATCTTGGAGTATCCCATCATCAGTAAGGGTAATTGAATAGTAGGCTAGTAGGTCCCAAATGTTTCTTAAGGAAAAAAACATGAAAAATTGGATGTAATTTAGATGTCTGGCAACTTGAGCTTGTATGCCACAGTACCAATCTTGGCTAACACTTCAAAGGGGCCATAGAATTTAGGCTGTAGCTTATGAAATGGGTAGGCAGCCAAGGACAAATGTTGATAAGGGACCAGTCTTAGGTAAACCATATCTCCCACCTGAAAAACTCTCAGTTCTGTGTTTATTGGCTTGGACAGACATTCTATTCTGAGCAGCTACTAGATTAGCTTTTAAGAGAACAAGTATTCTGTTTCTCTCAAGCAAGCTCTTGTCAACCATCTCCAATTTTGTAGCACCAGCTTCATATACTGGAACCTCAGGGGGTGACTGCCCATAAACTGCATCATAGGGACTCATTTTTGTTGCTGAATGATGGGTAGTGTTGTAACTCCATTCTACCCACGGCAACCAAGTTGCCCATTTCTTAGGTTGTAGACTACAAAAGCACCTAAGATATGTTTCTAAGCATCGATTAACCATTTCAGTTTGACCATCAGTTTGTGGATGATAGCCCGAACTGAAACACAGAGAAGACCCTTGTGAAGCAAAGAATGCCTTCTAAAACTTGCTCATGAAAATCGAATCCCTATCACACAATTAAAGCTGGTATTCCATGGAGTTTAAAGATGTTTTCCACAAAGAATTGTGCCACAGAAGTAGCAGTATATGAATGAGAAAGTGGAAGGAAGTGAGCATACTTCGAAAGCCTATCCACCACCACCCGAATAACAGTTTTTCCCTTGCATTGTGGTAGCCCAAAGTCCATAGAAATATCAGTTCAGATCCTAGTAGGAATGGGTAATGGTTGCAATAAGCCTGTTGGAGCAAGAGTTTTGCTTTTGACAAACTTGACAATTTGCTACCATCTCATTGATGTCTTTCTTCATATCATTCCAATGAAAGGTTCTAGATATCCTCTTATAAATTTTTAGAAACCCAGCATGACTTGCAAAAGAGTTGCAATGATGCTCCTTGAAAACTTTGCATTTCCAAGAACTTGCAGAACTTAACACAATTTGATCTTTGTACTCTTTGTACCTTAAGAACCCATTTTCCACCTTATACCTCAAAGTACTAAGCTCTGTAGAATAAGAAGGGTATAAAACTTCTTGAATCTTGTTTTTAATCCAAGTATCTTGCTCACTAACTCGTCTCAAACCATCGAACCAACTCAAATAAGGATAGGAAATAGCAGACAAGAACATACTAGAACTCTGAGAGTGTTCATCAATGGCAATTCTGGACAGTGCATCCAACACTTGGTTATCATAACCCTGTTGATATTGAATTTGATAATTGAACCCCAACAATTTAGAGACCCACCTTTGCTGAAATGGGGTATTTGCTCTATTTTGGAGGAAGAACTTAAGGCTATGATGACCTGTTTTGATGATAAAGTGTTTGCCAACTAAATATGACTGCCACTTCTTGATGGCATGAAGAATCGCCATCATTTCCCTTTCATATGCTGACAAAATTGATTCCTCACACTAAGAGCTTTACTAGTAAATGCAATTAGTTTACCCGATTATTGCAAGACAACTCCAATCCCAAATCGGTTTCAATGGTGAATGGTTGGGAAAAATTAGGAAAGGCTAAAACCTGAGGAGACAAATAGCTCATTTAAGTTCATTGAATGCAATGGTAGCAACCTCAGACCAATGGAAGTTGTCTTTTCTTGTGAGCACTGTCAATGGACATATTATTCTCCCAAACCCTGGAATGAACTTGCGATAGTAACCAGTGAGTCAAAGGAAACCTCTAAGTGTTTTAATGGAAGTGGGGACTGGCCATTTAGCAATGGCTTCCAATTTAGAGGGGTCAGGTGCTACACCTTCTTGAGAGACAATATGTCCCAAATATTCCATAGTAGTCTGACCAAATGCACACTTAGACTTCTTAACAAACTATGTATTAGGGGTGAGAAAGAAATTGTCATAATCCTGCAATAGATTCGTAACTCCACAGATTGTATAGCAGTTAAGACGTTTGGTTGTTGAACAATTCCCTCAGACACTTGCTGCAATAGCTTCGCCATTTAAAAGATGGAGACATCCTGAATAAACTCATTATGTTTTAGGACTAAAGAGGCAATAAGTTGTATTTTCTTTTCGAAACTTCATGTACAATTTATCAAAGTCCCAAAGAACTGGGCCAGGTGTTCTCAACCACTCCACCCCCAAAACAATATCACATCCCCCATGTAGCATGGTATATAAATCATTAGCACATTGATAATCCTGCATCTTCAAAGATGAAGCCCCTAAGGATCCCACAATATTCACTTTTCCCCCATTAGCAATTTTAACACTAAATGAATGAGAAGTGTCCAATTGACCCCTAATCTTTTTAACCAAAGATGAATCAATGAAATTATGCGAACTACCCGAATCAATGAGAATAAACACATAACAACTCTTAATGCTACCAACCACCTTCATGGTTTTAATAGATTTAGGAGCTGGAGTACCAAAAAGTGCACATGATGTGATTTCAGGTTCCAAATTGTCATTCTCAGAATTTTCATCATCACTAGAAGGTTGCACATCAATAAGCAAGAGTTATTTCTTCTCACAAGAATGTCCCCTAACATACTTTTCTTTACAGTGAAAGCATAAGCCATGTTTTCTGCAATATTATACTTCCTCTAGCTTTAATCTTCTAACATTTTCAATTCTTGGTTTGTTATCACCCATAGTCACATTAGCAACATTCTAGAAAGGAGTACGAAATGACAAATTACCAAAAGAACGCGAGAAAGGCTTGATCTTTAAATCGGACAACTTTGCATCTAGCTATTGAGCATAAGTTGTAGCTTCAAGAACATTTCTTAGCTTCAAAATCTTCAAATTGTGCCCCAATTCAGATTTGAGACCCGCAATGAAGTAAGATTTCATAAGAGAAGGATTAATGTCTGATGTTCGATTGGCTAACCTTCTAAATTCCAAAATATAATCTCTCAACAAACCCGTTTGCCGTAATTTCACCAGACTTTCAACTGAATCCAAATTCTTGACAAAGAGCCCTTGTGAATTCCTTCCATTTGGGAAAATTCACCAAACAGTTCGCCCATTGAAACCACTGAAGAGGTTCACCATCAAAATAGAAGGAAGCCATCTTAACTTTCTTGAAGTCTTCAATATTGAAGAAATCGAAATAGTGCTCCATTTTAAAGATCCACGCCAATGGTTCATCCCCGTCGCCGAATCGGGGAAAATCCATCTTAAGAAACGGAGGCCTTGGATTCGAAGAGTTGGGAACTGAATCGGAGCGAAAAAAATCAGGACCTAGATTGGGATTCATCCTTTCTTGAAGAATTGGATCGGAATGGGTGTCTTCTGACGATTCACTGATAGATCCACTACCCATTGTGGATAAAGACTACAACTGTTAAAGAATCAACTTGTGGGTTACACGATATTCTTCTCTGGATTCTGTGAATTCATTTATGGATTCCTTGAATTCGTTCTAAAAATCAACGAACAAAGATTCGAGCTTCAATACACAAGTATCCATGGTTCTTCTGGAAGCAAGGCGAGTCATACACAAGGAAGGATCAAGCAGGATCGAAAGTACTGGCTGATACCAATGATACAACCCAAGCTTTGCATCTCACTCAATGCACAGTAACTGAGTATTTCTTATTACCATCAACAAATCAACAACCTTATACAATCTTTCCTAATATAGCACTAGGTAGCTTAACTCTAAGCCACCGACTCCTAACTATCTAACAACTTAATAGATATTGCTAACTTAACCATACTATCCTAAACAATACTGCTACATCATCAACTCAACATGCTGAGTCATCACTAAGCCCCAGTATCCTATCAAAAGGAACCATAGATGCGTAGTGTAATAAGTTAGACATAAGGGCGAAGAGCTTTATCAAGCTACATCTTGTTGACAATGTGATAGGTTGATGAGGATATGAGCGCTAAAGAAACATGGGAGAAACTTAAGAAATTTTACAAAGGGTAACACTTTATCCAACAAAACTTTTCTTGAAAGATGAACTTCTCAATCTTCGGTTGGAAGAAGGTGGAGATTTGCAAGATCATGAGAAAATTCCAGAATTATGTTACCAATTTATCAAAGATGGATGTGAAGTATGAAGACGATGATATCTAAGATGCTCTTATTGTTGAGATCTCTTCCCCTTTTGTTCAAGCACTTCAGAACAACACTCACATTCGGTAAGGATATTCAAAATTTTGATGAGGTTGCTAAAGCTATTCAATCTTATGTCAAGATGGATGAGAACACCAAAAGATCTCAAGCGCATGGTTTTTATGCAAAAGGTAAAGAGAGGTCTGTCAGTGAACAAAAGTGATAAATCCGATGACAAAGGTAGATCAAAATCCATAGGAAAAGAAAAGAAAGGATGCTTCCATTGTGGTGCTACAGACTACTGAAAAAGAAATTGCAAAATATGGAAAGAGAAGAAAGTAAATGCGATCGTAGGGAATTCAACTACAGACAGTGTGGTTACTTCAAATAAAAGTGACGACAAATTCCTTTCAGTAACATCGAGCTCCAACACTACCAAATTTTGGATTTGCATACTGTTTGCTCGTTCCACGTGTGTCTTTCCAAGATTGATTCTATACATATGAGGAAATAAGCCTCGGATAAATGTTGATGGGAAATGATTCACTATCATGGTCCAAGGCATTAGTTCAACTAAGATCAGACACTGACAGAGTCCTTAGGATAGTAAAAAATGTTAAACATGTTCCAAAGCTAAAGAATAGTTTGATATCTTTGGGTAGTTAGACAGATCCGGTTGCAAGTATAGTGGCAAAGATGGAGTACTCAAGGTTACCAAAGGATCACTTGTTGTGATGAAGGGAGATATGCAACCTAACACTTTGTACAAGCTTTGTGGGGCTACAATAATGGGTGGAGCCTCAGCATCTACTGAGGTTGGTTCAAAGGACAAGACTAAGCTTTGGCACCATAGGCTAGGGCACATGAGTCAAAGAGGATTGCAAGAACTAGACAAGAAAAATCTGCTAGAAAGTGTTAGTTATTGCAAATTGTATTTCTACAAGTATTGTACTCTTGGGAAGCATAAAAAGGCGTCATTCAAGGTAGAAGACAGAAGAAAAAAAAACCAAGGAATTGATGTACTATATTCATACAGATGCATAGGGTTAGTCGCCAACAAGGTCCAAGGGAGGCTCCAAATATTTTGTTACTTTCCTAGATGATTTTTTGAGGATGGTTAGTCTACTTCATGAAGGAGAAATCTGAGGTTTTCACCAAGTTTAAGGAGTGGAAAGCAGAAGTAAAAAAATCAAAGGAGTAGGACGACAAGATATCTAAGAAGCAACAATGGGGTAGAATGTAGAGACAAGTTCTTACAGTTTTGCAAGGAAGAAGGCATCACAAGACACTTTACGGTGAAGAAAACTAATCAACAAAACCGAGCTACAGAGATGATGAATAGACCTCCCATTGAAAAAAAGAAGCATGTGGGTTTATACGAATTGCCTGACATGTTTTGGGCAGAAACGATTGACCATGCTTGCTATTTGTTTAATTGATCACCCTCAAGGGTTCTTGATTTTAAGTGAGCAAAAGACGTATTGGTAAACATGTTGATAATCCAAATTAAGAGTTTTTTGTTGTAGCGCATGCTTATGTTCCGAGCGAGGAAAAGACCAAAGGATCAAAAGATTGTAAGCTTTAAGTGGGTGTTTAGAAAGAAAGAAAAAAGAAACACATGAAGACGATTCCAACAAATATAATTAGTGGCAAAAGAGTATTCGCAAAAGGAAGGAGTTGATTATGACAAGATAATCTCTAGTGGTTGAGCATACTTCTATAACAATTCATTTTTCAATAGCAACTCAGTGGGATATGGGGATAGAGCAGAGAGACATTAAAACTGCATTTCTCTTTGGTGATTTGGATGAAGTCATATATACGGCACAACCAGAAGGTTTTGTCAAAACAAGAAAAGAAAATATGATTTGTCAATTGAAGAATTCGCTTTATGGGCTAAAGCAATTTCGTACAGGCGTTTCGACTCATACGTGCTGAAAAGGAATTTTAGAAGATGCTTATAACTACGTTTACAACCATGTGTTCGAGCATGGTATGATTATACTACTGTTACTTTATGTAGATGACATGTTGATTGCTTGTGAAGATACATCTAGAATTCAAGAGTTAAAGATGCAACTGAGTAAGGAATTCGACACAAAAGATCTTTGGAATGCAAATTGGGAGGGACAGAGAAGCGGGTAAGATATGGCTAATATTCAGAAAATACTGGAGGGTAAGCCCGTGCATACTCCATTGGCAACTCACCATCAATTGAGCACGTGACAATGTCTAACTACAGAAAAAGAGTTGGAAGAGTTGAGAAAAGTGTCTATGCAAGCACAGTAGGATGTCTCATGTATACAATGGTTTGCAAAGACCTGACCTAGCTCAAGCACTAGGTGGCGTTTCAAAGTATATGGAAAACACAGGAAAGGAGCATTGGTCTACGGTTCAATAGTTTCTTCGTTACTTGAAAGGTACAAAGAGTCTAGGAATTTTGTTTGAAAACAAGAAGAAAAGAATGTGTGTCGGGTATGAAGATGCACAACGCATGATACTTAGACAAAAGAAGGTCCACTACAGGTTATGTTTTCATTTGTGGCGGATGACCGATAAGTTGAAGAGTTACTCTATGGTCCATTACAACATTATCTACTACTGAATCGGACTATATTGCACTAGTAGAAGCTAGAAAGAAAGCAGTTTGGCTTAACCGTTTAACAAGGGAGTGGAATTGCTCAAAGTTCCATGGTGATTAGATGTGACAGTTAAAATGCTACTTAGCAAAGAATCAAGTGTTTCATGATTGAAACATATTGAAGCTCGTTGTGATTGGATTAGGGACTAGGTAGACTCGAAGGAATTTACAATCGAGAAGGTTCATACAGCTGAGAACGTTTCAAATTACTTGGCTAAACCGGTTACAACATAGAATTTCAAGTATTGCTTAAACTCGCTCAATCTTACAACATGCTAAGGGTTGGGTAGACTTGAGGTGCGTTAAGGCAAGAAGAATTTTGCCAAGGTGAAAGTTCTTTAAGTTTTCCATAGTTGCTTCAGGAGGTTCGAAGGTACTCTGGGGTACAACAATCATTTCTTGGTTTTGACTCACCAAGGTGGGAATTGTGTGATTTGGCTCGTCACCAAGGCCAAATAGGTTTAGGATTCCAATTGGTGTTGGGAAAAGAGAAAATGAATGTGCACATGTTATTTCCCGTAAAAATTGGGAAATAGGTTTTTCTTTGTAATCCCAATTAGTTTAGGATTAGGAAATAAATTAGTTTTTCCTATTATAAAAGAATTTAGGAATTTTATTCTTGTAAGGCACATAATCATGGTCTATGTACTATAAACAGGCTTGTTGGGGGTTGTTTATCCACACAAACAACAGAAAGAATATAAGGGTAGAGATCTAGAGCAAGGTTTTGGGTGTTTAGCATAAGAGTTTTCAATAAGTTTCTTGTAACTGAGTTGTCTTTTTTTCAGTACAAGTGATTTCTCAAGAGAGGTCACACGAGTAGGCAAAGTTCGCCAAACATTGCTAAATTCTATGAGTGTGGTGCATTTGCTTTATTGTTCAACGTTTCGCATAGCATCATGTTATAAGTTTGCATGACACGAGAGAATATATATCGATAACAAGAGCGACTAAGGGGGATTAATATCAACAATTGTGATGATTTAAAATAGTTTCTAAATATAAAACCCAAATTGATCGATATTTTTGGTTCGATGAGAAAAACTTACATGAATTGAAAATCCTATAATGTTGATATCTTCAACAATACGACGATATGTGAAAAGATGTGTGTCATCATATTATTAACTATATTATCAATCTAGAACAAAACAATAGGGTTCCCAGAGTGTAAGCAAGTTTTTCTCATATTGGAAGCATCTATACTTGCATGTATCCTCCTAAGTTGGGGAAAAGAGCATCCACTTTTTCCCCCTAGAATATTAACAATAAAGACGAAGAAAAAGGAATAATATTAGGCTGTTAGCTTAATAATTAATATATACACACACACACACACACATAGTACGCTCCGTCACTGTCTTATTAAGTACATATACAGTACTCATAGTACGCACCGTCACTATCTTATTAAGTACATATACAGTACTCATATAACAACTCGATACTCCCTCATGGCCTTTGAAGAGACGGATGCTCTCTGATTAAGGGGAAGCAATCATCTCCGGATCCTTTTTTCTTAATTCATCAAATCATGAAATTCGTGCTGTTGAAATTTGATCCAACGGTTATAAATAAGTGTTCATTTTAGAAGTTATAATAACTTGAGGCTTGAGTTGTTGGATCAAATTTCAACGGCATGAATCTTTTGATCTGGTGGATTGGGAGAAAGAGATTTAGAGAGGATTAGTTTCCTAATTAAGGACACGGACAGTATACAGACATGCAAAACATATTATAGTACAGGTGGCAGTTTCTGCCAACCCAAATTTTAATTAGTATTTTAATTGCTTTTGATGATGATCACGCTTCAATGCCAATACAATTAGTTTAGGTACCGCTAAAAGGTGTTCATTCGGTACTTATCAACGGTGGACGATGGATGCAGCAGTGGCTCCAATTAATCTCTTGTATTGTATGTTCTACACACACCATAGTGTTGTAGATGCACGAGCTAACAA
>JAOTRO020193299.1:0-10427 GCA_028566515.2 Pyracantha coccinea | reverse complement strand
TCTTTTTCTTCTGATTATCCTCCTATTTTAATTTCAAACGTATCCGAAAAGTAAGATACTTGTATCTGGACAATACGATACTCGTATCTTATCAGTCCTAAACGTATCTTTTCATTCTGATACGTATCGGGCTCGTATCCATATACTCAGAGTGTCAGATATGGGATACGGTGGCTTTCTCCCATGTCCATGCATTGTAGCTTTTTTCTTTAATAGATTATACTTATTTTTAATTTTTTTAATTACAAGCAATTACTACTTAATTTATGATGTGAAGAATTTGAATTCAGCTGATAACGCAGTAGAATGAAGATGAATGCTCTATTTAGTACGCAATCCACTACTTTTCTATGTACACTTGATTTGTGTGGCTTATTATCATAATAATCTGTCTCTTTCTTTGGCTCGTAAACCAAGATTCAAATCATAGAAAATATTATAGAAAACTTCATTTTAATCCTTGGCAAAGATGATTTTTAGATTAAAACCATGAGTAAGATCAAAATTTAATTTTAGTCCCTTGATACATTAATAACTTCATTTATTAATAAGATCAAAATTTAATTTTAGTCCCTTGATACATTAATAACTTCATTTATTAATTATATTTTGATTTTTTAATTATTTCTTTTTTCCTTCCTAATTTTTAATATTAATTTCATTATAATTTTCTTTTTCATTTCATTTATCGTAATATATTTTGTTGTAAACATTTAGATAAATTAATTTTTGTTATACAATATACTTCGATGTACTTTGTCTTCTTCGTTTAGGTACATTTAATTCATGGTAATACATTTCAGTGCATACATTTAGGTACACACATTTCGGTACATACATTTTGATACAAACATTTAGGTATATTAATTCAATATAATACATTTCGGTGCATACATTTCGGTACACACATTTAGGTACATTAATTTAATATTAATACATTTCGGTGCATGTATTTAGGTACATACATTTCGGTACTAACATTTAAATATATTAGTTCAATATAATATATTTCGGTACACACATTTCGGTACTAGCATTTAGGTACATTAATTGAGTCTTTCAAGTTTGAAGAATGTTAAATAAAATTAATAAATTAAAAAAAACTCTTTTTTGGTCAAAAAATAAATTAAAATTTGTGTATTAATAAATTTAAATATTTAATGAGAGACATTAAATAAAATGCACATTAATTATTTTGAATTAAGGACAAATTAGGGACTAAAATCAATATTTAATCTAACACCAGGTTTTTTTTTAAATTTTAATATTCCTGAAGGATTAAAGTTCAAAAACCCTTTATTTAAATAATGGTTTTTAATTATCTTTTATCCTTTCACATTTAAGTTTTTTTTTATCACTTTTGTTTATGGCTAATGTTAAAGAGACTAAATTTATAAATAAAAATATGTAAATTAAATGATGTAGAAGTTAATAATTGGATTATTACTTAACTGTTTACTAACGTATTTATTTTTTATTAGTGACATATTATTTAGTTTGCAAATATAATCTATAAATTTGATCTAACTAACATCATTCTTTATTTATTATATGTGGTGTTTGCCATGCTACATCTCAATTGCTTCCAAATTCCAAAATAAAATAATACATTATTGATTAGTTGAATAGTTGTAATTACCTCGAAGAAGTTATTGCTAAAATTTATTTGATGTCATTTTCCTTTCGTCGTGGCGCAAGGCCAAAGTCAAATATTGGACAAGAACGCCAATATTCCACCATCCTTTTGCTTTCTCCTTGCTTTGGGGTCTAATTCTTCTGGAATAACTTATTAATTAGTGCCTTATAATACTCTGAATGTGCCCACTCCCATGACCACTAATTTGTCTTGAAGGACCCTTTACTTGCATCTCCGTATGTATTAAGAGGTGTGCTATTCATATATCTTTTTTTACTTCTCACACATTCTTTGTTAATTTTTGTCATTTGATATATTCTTCAATTTATCTGATTCGATGATCGAAAATTAAAAGGATGTGTGAGAAGTAAAAAGAAGTGTGTAGATATCACACTCCTATATTAATATCACCAGAGACCACAACTGATTGCCTAAAACTAAAGGTACATCGTAATTAGTTCGACCCTGAACAATAAATTTCGAAGGGATTGAGCAATCCTTCCTACCAACACTTCATAATTCCTCAATGAGAAATGTTGATCAGACTCTCACAAAAGTAAGACTTTCTATGAATTCTCTGTCTCTTCATTTTTTTGGCACAATATATTATAATGTTAGCACAAAAATTAAAGTTAAACTGTGAGGTAATAGATTTCTTAGGAAGTCTCATTTTAAAGACTCTCCTTAACGTTTACCTTCCTCAATTCATCAAAGCTAGTTAGCTTGCATCAAAGCATCGCCTCTACCATATCTTCATGCTTCCATGCACCGCGAGGCAATGCTAATATTTGAAAGGGGACACATTTTTGTTTTTCTATAAAAAAAGTGAAAAAGAGAGTTAAGATTGTTGGATAAATATCAACAATTAATGATAAATTTGTATATGCTAATATATAATAAATATGAACAAATAATTTAACAGAGCATGAACAAAACAGAATAATAATAAACAGACAAATTGAGGATCGAGGCTTGCGTACAGTAATGTCCTTGAAATAGAATTTCGTCCTTACTCTGTGCTTATAGTTCTACGGACGTTTGCTTCACCAGAATTCAACGATCTAAGTCGAGATTCCAGCACCAGAAAACTAGACTTCTGACGAATTTCTTTGTGCTTCTATCAGTAAGAAGGTTTGGGATTGTAGAAGAAGAGTTTGATTTTTTTGTGTTTTAAATACCATGCAAATAGATGTATACATAATATATTTATGCATGTTAGTAACAGATATGAGTATGAGATGTGTCTATTGGAAGACATCTTTGCAAAGGGATGTTTTGCTCTTTGACTTTCTTTCATCGCTTCAGACTTCATTTGAAAAGATAAATGTTGATTTGAAAATTAATTAATTAATTAAATTTGAAATTAGTTAAAAAATAATTAATTAAAGAATTTAATGATTAGAATTCGAGCCTAAACTCAAGACTCATCTTTTGATAATTATTATATATTAATTATCAATTAATTAGAACACCCCAAAGTAGACCCGTAAACTAGTCACATTCAACCAGACCTTTTAATTTAACGGGTCATCCGAACTCAACCCATTAAGCTAACGGGTCATCCAAACCCAATCCATTAATTTAAAAGTCACCCGTTGACTGTTTTTTTTGTTTTTTACATTTTGCATAGCCATAGTTGCTGTTGCCATTAGCTTACTATCCCTACAACAATACAAAATTAACAAAAATATGATCAAAATTCAACTTTAACAAAACCCCTGAATCCGAAATCCCCCAAATAAAGCAAAAATTGATCAAATTTTCCTGCTTGTATACCAAATCAACTTCTTGCTTGAAATAAATAGATATGGGTCTTCAGTAAGTTATTTTTATAGTATTACAGTTTTATTTCACAATTAAATGACATCTTGCTGTTTTTGGTAGGTTTCTTCTCAAAATTCGCATTGCATATTTTGTTCACAAATGTTCGGTTTAATGTGGTGATAATATATGCTAGGATTACCACCATAGTCCAACTGATGGCTTATTAATTTGGTAAATTATTTCATATTTAGTCTCTGCAAACCTCAAGAAGTCTGACATTAAATTGTGAAAGTTGGACTGTGGCTTAGTTGGTTCTACTTTTGCATTTCCTCTTCATTAAAATGTTTACTTACCTGCTTTTAAGCGTCTTTATTTATGTATCTATTTTTTAAAATGAATTTTAAAGATGTTATAGACATTGGAAAGGGCAGCAGTTTGAGAACATAGTATAAGAACTTTGGGAAGGAATACTCGAAAAGAAGTCTGACAATGGGTTAACGGAAACTCCTTTTTTATATCATATTCTATTCCGTAATATTACACTATTGCGTCTGGAATAGCAACATTTATTCGGTGTCACCTAGAAAGTTTGTTGCTGTATCATGTCATGTATTTTTAAGTTGGAGATTTTGTAGGTAGCCAGTTCGAGGAAATGGCCCTCAGTTTCTAATTACCGAGCTAAAGTTCATGCACAATCACCAACGTAGAAATGATTGCTTCTTTGTTCAAGCCTGTGTTCAATAAAAATGAACAGGGTTATAATTAGGATAGCTTCTCTCACCACTTACATTTACTTTGCTACATTGATATTTTTGTATTCTATTATCTAATTATAAAAAATTTACTTCTGTTATATTTGTTTTATGGAGAGAATAAAGTTGTATAATTTTTCATACGAGTTTCCATCCCGCAGCAACGCACGGGTACAATTTCTAGTTATTATCTATATACTAAAGCTCAGAGGTTCGCACTTGGTGCGATGGCAAGTGCCTTCGCCCATGAGCGGTAGGTCTCGGGTTCGAGACTCGGGAGTAGCCTCTCCATAAATGGGGGTAAGGCTAGCCGACATTCACCTCTCCCAGACCCTGCGTAAAGCGGGATCCTTGTGCACTGGGTACGACCTTTTATCTATATACTAAAGCTCGGCGGAAGTTAACTGTTCATTAACAGCGTGCGTGCTGTTTTGCCCCCCAGCTGCTGAGCAATTTTTTTTGGTCTTCTGGATTGTGCAGCGATTTGGCAATTCTGCCCCTCTTATATCTGGTGCTGCATGTTGGTCATTGGGGTGATTTGGTCCACAGTGTGCACTTGTTGGCCATCGTGGTTGGCTCATCGTCGTTCTTCACACCGAAGTCGCTGGAAGTGCAGTTACCATCATTTTTTCTGCTTCTTTCACTCTCTCTCTCTTCAATCCGATCTCATCGCTTAGAAATCTGGTTGTTCTGTTTGTTTCTGCCGTCTTCCTCAAACGAATCGCGTCGTTTTAGGTGCGTTTCTTCATCTGTTATTTTACTTTTTGTTTGGTTATCAAGAAAATTTTCAAATTCATTTTTGTTAGATTCAAGTCTTGGTCTTTTGTGTTGACTGATTTTTTGCATGTGGCTGTTTGATCCGATTACGTTGCTTATTTCAGGAAAGATTGGTCTTGCAATTTTAGGGTTTTTGCTGCCGTGTGTTTGCAGGCCCTTTTCCAATTAAGGTATGTAATTCATGTTCCTTCTCTTCAAATGTTCCCATGTAAATCTTTCATCTTTGATCTCAATTCTTTAATTCCAAGTCCCCTGTTTCCAGATCTTCATCTGTTACTTCCATTTACACAAGCTCTCAGCTGTTGGTCTGATTCTGCGTTCCCTACATAAATCATTAAACTTTCCAGGTTGGGAATCCGAGTTTCCCAATTTTTTTTTTTTGGTACTTTTCAGTCAATTAAGCATGTCATTTGAAGATCAATTTAACTTTTGTCCATGTGGCCTAAACCATTGAACTAAAACAGGATAGTTTGACTAGAAAATCCCCTTTTTCCCCCTACTTTTGAATGAATCAAGTAAGGCATTTTAAAGCTCTGTATAAAAAAATTATATAAACTAACTGAAAATCTTTTTTTTCCCCCTTCTTTTGAATGATTTAAACATGTTATTTCAAAATTAGTGTGATGTATTGAAATTGCAATAAAAAAATGTTGACTCTTTTTCATGGCAACTTATTTTGAAGAGATTTATAATGTTGTCTGTCGTGTTAAAATTTTGGATCAGTTTTTTTAAATTTTTTATCAGTTCTCTGTCTTCGCAGTTGAATTGAACTCAGTTTTCTTTTTGTTGTTATGATGAGTGGCTTGAGTGATGTTACAGCTTTGTTCTATGTTTCTGTGCAGATTTTATCTTTTTCTATTTGGAATTGTCTGTGGAGTTTTTTTTTAAAGTTTTTTTATCATTTTTCTTCATCACTTAATTTTCAAGTTAAAATTTTCCTACTTTAGGCAATCAAGCACAGAGTATGGAGCCATTTGCTGCTACTACAGTGTTTGGAGAAATCATTATGGAGCAAATTCATAAGATTAGTGGGTATTTTTCTTAACCCCTCTGTTTGTTTTATGAGTTTTATGTGTTTATAAAATATGATAAAAATAGCTTTAAGAATACCGATTGTCTGTTTACCAATTTCAGGATAAGGAACACAAATCTCTAACTCAACTGCAAACCTGCAACTTCAACAAACGTATTTCACCAAGATGTATAAACAAAAAGTCAGTAGTATATCCAGTCTATTAAGACGTTAACTTTGCTTTTATGATGTTTTGCATTTACACAAACTCTTTGCTAAATTCTTTTCAAGGTAATTATCTGTTACCAATATATATACAAACTATCTTCTTTTTACCTGATGTAAGTTGATAGCTAATTTCTTATTTACACATTGCTTGATAAAATTGATTATTCTATATTCTATTCAGTATTAATTTCTTCTTAATCCTAAATTTAATTTGTTTTTGTAGGTTCACCTTTTTTCAAAAGAAACTTAATCTGAAAATTGAATTGGGGTATAATTCCTTGCGTTTACTTAACGGTTTCAATTTATCCCTCCCTGCCCTGTATCCCAAATTATAGTTGAAGACTTCAATGGTATGTATCAACGATTCAAGCTTTATTCCCTTTTTTACTTAATATTTCAGTTTTACATTCAACCTTTACTGATGTTTTTTCTCTCAGAGGAATTGGCTATTACCAATGTAGATAATGACTATCTTCTTTTGACTTAGTCTAGAATACATGACTAATCCCTTACCTCATCACTGAGAGGTTTACTTCAATTTTTAAAAGTATTAGTGAAGACATTCCCATTACAGATATACCATTTTCACATGCCTTAATTCAACCAAAGAACATTTTGTAATAGAAAAATTGTTAAATCTATCCATATATCATTTTTGTTGGCTGTTGGCTACATTTAACAATTCCTCTATTAAAATCTTCTTTCGTTTGGTTAAAGCATGTGAAACAAGTACATCTTTGGTGGCATCATCATTGTTCATACTTTTAGACATCCATTTTAAACCCGTCTATGATCAGCGTAGTTATTAGCCATGTATTTGGACCAACTCAACAGAAGAAAGTATTTGTCTACAAATTGATAACAGTCGATTCCTCTAAGAAAGAAAGATGGAAATGATGATCGTTTCTCCGAATTATCCAAGTTAAAATAACTTAGCAATTTATGGCTCTCTATTATACAGAAACACCAAACCAAACGTATCTGATCCATCTCTGTACACTGTCTCCTTCCATATTTACAAAACAATTCATACAAAATTGACTTTTAATTAACAATGTTATTATTCAATTTTGATGTATCAGGTTTGTGTAGAAGATAACTCAAGCATGTTATTAGCCTAGATTTATACTTATTACTTTCATGCAGTATTTGATTATATGCCATGAACAAACAAATATTTTCCAAACTTTACAAATGCCTATTTTCACGTATGAACAAATTAACATTGATTACATTTTTTTTAACCTTTCCTAACTCATTGTCTACTACATTCGTCGACAACTTGCTTTAGTTAGCTGTATTTTTACTTTGATCCAACAATACAATCTATCAACCTCCTTTCTCCTTATTTTTATTCCCAGATGTCATGTGCGAATACAACCATAACACATGTTTCATTCCTTAGATCATTAATCAGTTAGAAACTAGAATACTTTTATTTCTAATTTTACATGACTGCACTACACATAAAAACACGCTTAACTGTTTTTTCCAACATTAGAACCAGTCTTAAACAAAAACACTCAAAACAAAGTTCCAACAAGTAGTTTGCAATTTTCCCAACTTTCCGGTTCTTCAAACAGTTGAGAACGTAAAAATTTATTCCTATTCATCCATTTCCCAAGCTCCTTACTATCTGAATATAACTTTGTATTTCAACTACTTATCCTTTATTTACTGTTCTTTTGCAGCATAATCAGTTTCTATGTGTACCGTGGTTTCCAATCATCATTTATTAATTATAAGGTACACCATTCTAACACTATATTTTATTTGCTTTGATAAAATTATTTCTCAGCTATTCTGATTATTAACAATAACAATATTATTTTTTCATGAGTTGCATATTAATTATCATAACACTCTCCTACATGTTAACTATCAATTTACAAACTTAACAACCTTTCACAAACTAAATCAACAATTTTTCACACCCTATAGAACAACTTTAACTATTGAATTACATCTACATTGTTTCTTACAATTCCTCCGTATCTATAAAACTTTTTACAAATCTCATACATACACTTTATAAACCCGCAGCAACGTGTGGGCACAATTGCTAGTATGCACTAAACCTAGGACCATGTTTGATGACTGAAGTCAGTGGCAGCGTATGGAATTTACAGGGTCAAAAAATAACTTTTAAATGTTGTTCATACTTTCATTTATAATAGTCCACGAAGTGTTCTCATCGTTTGGACATGTCGTATTACAACATTATTATCAACATAATCAAATACATCTTTCTCAATCACACAATCAAACTATTATTCAACCATTAATCTCCCATCGTATTATGACTTGGATTCTTCACAATATTCATCACCAAAAATCTCTTTTAACAGAAGCAGTCGCAACTAGTAAAATTAATGCTAATTTCACTAGCAAGTACACCAAGAGGTACTGTCTATCCCTCTTTGTCTCCACCAACTTTTGTGAATGATCACTAATTCCTTTGAATACAGAAAATCATTAACCACTAATTCCTTTGAACACAGAAAATCATTATGCAAATGCATGTAAGAAATATAATTCTTAAGTTTCTTATCAATAACATCAAAAAAGAGATCAACATCGTAGTAATGAAGGTTTGTCAAATTTTCAAACGTCTATGCCATGATCTCCCATGAGCTACAAAGATATCATTCATATCAGGATTATCAATATCATGAATTAACCATATGCACCAAATTACCTAAGTTTGACTAAATTATATTACACTCAAGAAATTTTTTCATGCCCAATAATATAAAATGGAGAGGATGCTCAGTCCGTCTATTTCTAAGTTTTGTTTCCTCATCTGATCTCTTATTTTCGTCCATTCAAAACTGGAATTGAGTGAGAACCTAAAAACTACAATAAATTTGGGATTCCCAGATAGCAAAACCAATTGCAGTGGAGGTGCCTGATTGAACTTGAACAACACAAAAGCATAGAATTTGGATTGAGGATGTGGTGTCTGGGGAGTTGCAGAGGAGAACTAGAAGACCTTGTGCGTGTGCGTGTTTGACAAAGAAAAGCTAGCGTGTTTAGTTTTTTCTTCTTAGTCTTGTGCCAGTTAAAATGTATACATATTAATTAAAGATTTTTATGTATACATATTAATCAAATTTTTTTCAATATGTACAAACTTATTGGAATCAGGGAATGTCAATGCCCCCGCATTGGGAATTGCATTAGGATTTAGGAGGTAGGATTGAATAAATTACATTAGGGTTGATGTGTCCAATGCTACACATACTTATCTTAACCATTAAACGTGACCCAAGTTGTTGGCTTGACATTGACATTGACAAATTCAGAAGGCAGAGTGTCGTTAGTTTGTTTGATACTTGGTCAATGTCTTTTCTCTGAATTCCACAAGAAAGTGGCCATTACGCACCGTTGGCCTCTTTTCAAACCCCCCCTAACGTGACCGGTGTTTTAAGTGTCTTTTCAATTGAAAACACGTTTAAGACTACCTACTGTTTATTAATCATTAAGTCGTCTTAAGTTAAGCTCCTTCCCACCACATTCACGAAAATTACACCTCAACTACTTTTGGGATTGACCATACTCATCATAGTGATCACAAACACTCATTCTATTCATCATTGATTGGTCAAACACTTTATATCAATATAATATGAAAATATTTGTACGATCGAGCTTTCCCTCGATCTACATTAATAATTGGAGTTTTATCAACCTAAACCCTAAACCATAAATTTAAAAGACAAGAAAAAGAAAATTGCAACCCTAAAAAGACGTGGGTCGTGGTCAATGGTGCTGTATGTGTATTTTAAAGTCAAGTATATATGTGAAGTGGTGGATTGTAGGTGATTACTATCTTTTTCAATTTATTGTGGTCTGAGTTTAAACTATTCTCCTAATGAAATGATTAAGGGCTCGTTTGAATGTGCTTTTTAAAATGACTGAAAGCGTTTTTGGAACCAATCCTTAGTAAAAATGCAAGTAAATTTTGGAAAAGCACTTAAAGTGCTTCCTGGAAGAAGCACATAACTGATGCTTCTTGTAGAAAGCACTTTAAGTGCTTTTGGAACAAAAAAATATTTTCTCTAAAAGTGCTTTCAGTTATTTTAAAAGCACATCCAAACGAGCCCTAAATTATCTTCTATAATATATTAAGAGATCCTCATTTTTTTAATTAGATAATAATTGGGTCGTTACCCAGTATACCGGCTTTGTGAATTGGTCCGATGATATTTATCACATGTTTTATTGTTCAAAAGAATAATGGAGATATTGTTTAATT
>JAOTRO020193288.1:0-10429 GCA_028566515.2 Pyracantha coccinea | reverse complement strand
ACATTTTTACACTAAAAAGTCAATCCTGGTACTATTCACTTTACTCTTTATTTTGTCCTTATCGTTAAAACTCAAAGCTTTCAAACTCTTTTTCATTAGTTAAGTTTTCATAAATTTCTTTCGCCTTCATCTCTTTCAAATCTGCAAGACATCTAAAAATATATCTGGTTTCCTGGGATCCATTGTCATTGTTTTCAAATGACATACATCACTTTCTGTCTTGATCCTTTTCAGATTGAAAAAATACAGAACATTATATTTTCTAAAGTTCAAAAATTCTAAGAGGCCATTTTTCTCAAATGAGTCTTTGTCACTGTCTCCTAGAGATGGAGATGTTTTCACCTTTAAGTTTTTAACAGTGTCTATGCCGCTTCCTCTCCTTTCCAAACTCACTTTAACAAAACTTAGATAAGAATGTCTGGCAATTCATCTGTTAACACTTTTCACAAAGGTTTATAATTTTTGTATTTGGTTCAGTGCGTTTTTATGTGGGTCATATCCAACGTGAACGCTGATCTAATCAAACATTCCTTTAAAATATAAAATAAAAAAGTAAAATTGGTCGAAAGACTCAATGGTTAAAGGCATGAAATGAAATTACGGTCTTCCTTTTACGCTGATCCTACTCGTAGTGAAAGCTACTCTAATCAAAAGCCCTAACAAAATTTCTCTCCTCTTCTAAAACTCGATGGTTGAAAACATGAATTTACGGCCTTTCTTTTACTACGTCAATATCATATACAAAAACAACAAAAAGATTAGAAATAATTAGACAAATTAAAATGGAAAATAGATGAGGGAGGCAGGATTCCAACACTATCGATGAGAATCCAGCTGCTCGCTAGAACTGGTCAGAAAATATATGAAAAATGACTTGTAATACAATAAAAGCCATAAATTCTTGTCTGATTGTTTTCTTGGTGGCAAATAGGCAAAAGACTACGTAGTCTCTGTGGCTATAACGTTATCTTAAGAAGCATAGACTTCCAATTCAGTACACATAAATATCGATATTTAAGTGTACAGTAGCTTAGAAGAAGGTGACATATTGTGAGAAAGCTATATAATTTCGTACTATATACTGCATCACAAGAGCTAGCACACCGTGTGCTGTGTCCCAAGAGTGGGCCTGAACCTTTTACTACTTCGATATGTGAGGAACAGAGAATTGGGTCCCTGCAAGAAAGAAAAAAAGGAAGTGGGAGAGGAAGATTTTATATGGCACTTGTATACTGACACGTGACATTTTTCGCTAATGAAACAATGATTTATGAACAAAAAAATTTGTACATGTGTTTATTTCATTGACATAGGACATTACTGTAACAATGAACTCGTGTGGTGTAAGTCATTCTCGAGATTGAGAGAGAGAGAGTTTAGCAGTGGAACGTGTAGAAGAAGGTAGAATTGACTTTGCAGAATTATCAAGAGGGAAATTTATAGTAGTGGTACTGTGGAGGAGGGTTTTCAACTTTTCATGAATCATGACCAAGCATCTTTACCTTATGTAGCAAGACAACGGGTAAATCTTGCTATAGGGAATGAAAAAGCACATAGAGTAACATTATATATGCATTAATATAAGGGAACTTAACCTATTTACATAGCTAAAACTAAAACAAAATCGGGTATATTTAATCTATGATCTGTCTTTCTCCTGATGTGTTTGGTAAAGAGAGAGACTACATATACATAAGGGCATACACACAAAAACGAGGCACGCTAAAAGAAAAGATATCAATCATCATTGATATATTGTTATGATTCTTTATCTCCAATCACGTAACATTTAACTATAAACAATCGATGACATAAAAAATCTCTCATGTAGAAAACAAAATAATTGATTCTGCCAGTCTGCCCTATGCAAACTTATAAAACGAAAATTCATAATAGCAATACTGAGGAGGAGAAGAGTTGAGTGGGATCTGTATATACATAATGAGAAAAAAAAATGTTGGATCATCAATCATATATACATATGTACGCGGTTATACTTCTCGTTGCATAACACATGATTGCATACAATTAGTGACACTTAAAAATCACTCAGGTAAAAGAATTGACTATGCACTATAAAGACTCGATCGACTCATAAAAGGAAAATTCATAACAGTACTACTGTGGAGGAGGGTCCTCATGACTCATGAGGTGAATTGCTCATCAACACGCATCTTTCCCTTATTTAGTAAGACAAAGGGTAATATATCATATATGTACATCCATTCATATCACACACACTTTATCATTGGTACATTGGTGTCTAATGACTATTCTCCCATTTCTGTTACAATTTACAGTGCTTGTCCGCCTAATAATTTGATAAATAAAAATGAAAATTTTAGTTTCGAAAATTTCCGTATACTATTTCATACCATTTGAGGGAAAAGAAACGATGAAAATAATAGAGGCTTGGGTAAAATCAAGGAAAAGCTATTCAAGTGCAAAAAGCCACGTCTTTCCTCCTCTGAAATACACGACAGACTCCATTTTTTTTGTCCATGCATTCTCACGGACATCGTTGTATGGTTTCCCCCCGTAGAATATGCCCAAGTTTTCTTTTTATCTTTTACAGATTAATCTATAAATAGAGCGATCTCAAGCTAACAAGTTTTTTGAGGGAGCATTTATCATGCACATATATATTCTTGCTTTGCAAAAAGGTTGTTTTTACAATTCGAACTCGTGACCTTTTAATTACAGTGAAACAACTTTTTCATTGCGCCAAGACTTGTCTTCTTGCAGATTAATATATAAATATCAATTTATATTTACATAAATATATATATAAACATATATAAACATTATGTGTTTATATTATATATGGAGATGCATGTGAACCAAATTATTGGTCTACTGTTGGGGACCTACGATTTTAAGGGTGTCGGCGAAGAATAAAAAGCATTGCAATATTGAACAGGCTGAGAGAGGAGAAGATGGGATTACAGTAATGCAGTTGCCAATTTTGATTTCTTTGGTATTTTATAATGTTATACTTAGAGAAACTCAAATGTTTTAATTTAATAAATTGGAATCTTTACCTCTTTTTTTCTTCTAATAGATTATATTAATACTTCTTCTTTTGGTCGAATATACTAATACTTCTATAAACAATTGAGATGAACGGAATGTGATTAAAATGATTAACCTAATGATGATCGTATAAGTAAAATATTATTGTCAGAAGATTTTGTTCTGGTGCAAATGTACTGGAAATATCAAGATGATCAAGAACTTAGACACAAGGTAGGAATTAAAAAGTGTTGATGTTTCTTGTATTTGAATCAATGTTCATAGAATGTTCTTTTTCACCTAAACACTTTGAGGTTCAGAAGGAGATTTAAAAAGTGATACGAGTATTACTTAGTTGTTCTTTGTTGGCAGAGATTCCATCGACGAATCTGCTGTACAGAAAAACGAGCATAGTCTCTCATTTTGTGACAATATATAAGTGCATGGCCGTCATGCACAATTAAGATTACCTACCATGTCATTTATAGAGCATTATTTATAAAAATATTTAGGCTTCTTTTGATTTGTTCATACCAACCTCATACAGTACCATCAAAATGTGAGAAACTATCCTAATCAGGTAGCACTACCTAATATCTTTTCATAGTTGTTTCTCAATATTCCTCTCTTTAAACGACTTATCAAGTGAGGAGAAAGCAAAAATGATCATAATCCGTGACATGTATGTTTCTCTTACAAATACGGTACCTGAAATCTCCATAGCAAGTGCAACATATATTACCTCACATGATTGGTATAGACATCCAGCACGCACACACACTAAAACTACTTTGCCATCAACTTCTAAAATATAGTCCGTAACAACTGGCAAATTGTCGATACGCTTTTTTTCTTAAACCCTAAACCCCGAAGTATCATGGAGAGTTTCTTTAGTTTACTTAATATTATTTTAATTTTAAATTAAAGCTAACTATTGTATATAACACCACCGTTTTAGTAGCTTTCAATGTATAGATAATTTAATGTTGAGTTGAAGCAGAAGAAAACACCGAAAAAATTGGCCCCGGTGAACAACACAATTAATCATAAATTATCATGATTCATCCCTGCAGACAATCAAAGGGTTAATGATGAGGAATCTTACACATAAATCACTCCAAATAATTCGAGAGAAAGTCTAATATCTAGCCACAATCATTGAAGATTGTTAATTTCAACCCTCTCCAAAATGTGAACTCTTGAGAGAGAGAGAGAGAGAGAGGAAATTTGATTCCTGCACACAAACACAAGACCTTTCTCTAGCTAATATTAAAATATGTTGCAAATTATGAAGAGTAACATGGGGGTAGGATCACTAATGCAACATAATGCACAAATTAAAATCAACTCTCTTTGTCTGGTTTCGAACTTTGGAGCATAATTTAACCAGAACAGAGAAGCAGCTAAAGCAAATAGCAATTAATTAATTAATTAATTAACAAAGTAGATAAGGTTTATATATATAAAGATTTAGAGATGGAGGAGAATAAAAAGATATATACAAAGAGAAGTCTCTGAAAACATAGTTGTTCAGGGACGGCGCCAATTGATCCCTAGCAACTTTGTCAACGGATGGAATTAGGATTAAAACTATCATATCGTGGTAGTTTAGTTCACAGGAGTGGATGCCTTTTGCAGGGTTTTCTACCAGCGCCGCAAAATGCAGTAAATTTTGTGCACCCTTCATTTATGATATGGTGAAAAGGGAAGAATGTTTTAATCTGTGTTTTCCAACAACTCTCATAACATATTATGCTATCCATTATACCACATACATCCTACGTGCAAGTTGGTTTTAAGGGCGATACTACTTGTCCCTTTAAAACTGGCACATTATGTAGAACAAATGGCCTAGTGGATTGAAGAGGAATTGGACCGAATTGGACCGATGGAAGACTAAAGGACGCAATGGGAATTTGCAAATTTGGCGTCCGAGCTCCGGTTTGGGCCTTGATACCTTTTTGAAAAGGGAATGACGATGCGGTTCCAACTCATTGATTGTCGTGATATATGATGAATTTTAGCCATCCGAGACCGTGTAGGCTTCCAAAAGAGCATCTGAAATTCTGTAATAAACATCGACCATTTCAACTTTTGTCCAAATTAAATCGTATTTTGAATTTTCTAAGGCTTCTGAGTTTCCCCAGAGCTCAATTAGTGTCTTTATAAGCCATTTGGTTGTTTATGTAACCTCATCAATTGAACAATTAATCAAATCAATTCAACAATTAATCAAAAATACTTTTGAGATTTTTCTCTCTAAACTGTTGGATTCCATAAGTTTGTTCTTCGAGGAATTATGTTTGTAATCCTCCTACGCTCGTGCTGCGTCCGTGATACTCTCTAATATCGGTGAGATCCACATACAATAGTAAGACTCATCTGTGTCGGCAAAGTGTGTTAGTTTTATATTTTCGAATAGTTTGAGGGAGTTGTTACAGGCACTCCCAAAATGGTTATTCTGCACACCTCCAAAGTCCAAACATATAGAAATATACAAAAAAAAAAAAAAAAGCACTTTAGTGGGGTGTATAATGCCATTTTTTTGGAGTCCCTTACCAACATTTTAGTTTTATTGCTATTTTCAGGGTGCGTAACAATGTGGTCTATATGATTTCAAAATTTGAAAATTTACCCCGAAGTTTACAAATTGGTACTCTTGTTAATCAACATTTCTTCTATATAAGCAAAAAGCATAACCCAACTGAGCGTGTTATATTCGAAAACCAAATGTTGAAAGGCACGGATCAACCTGTTAGATGGCCCAAATTATATGAGCACGTAGACTATCATTAACCATTTTTTTAATGAACAAACTGTTAATCAAGCAACTACTTTTCTTGCATATTGGGCTAAATGGGTTTGATATCACTGGGCCTTAGCATTTTGAAAAAGATTTGGCAAAAGCCGACATAAGTTGTATATAGGTATATACACCAGTGCGCATAGAAATGCACATTAAGTTACATATTTGAACAAGAGCTATTAGATTCCGTTGGTTTAAGTGAGGAGGTTTGGTGCATGGGTTGTTTAGTAGCCATCAAATTCATCTATCAACTCAAAATTGAACAAAATGTTTTTCAAACGGTGGTGTTATCGGCACACCAATTTTTATCTTCCATATACATCTCTCAATTTCTAGCCATCGGGTCAAATAAATTGAAAAAAAATCAAATAACATAAATTAACAAAGAGTGTGTGAGAGGTGAAAATGAGTGCGTGGATGGTGAAAATGGATGTGTGGATAATACCATCCTTTTCAAATCTCAGTTTCTGAAATGATTTTCCAGTATGTCATTGATATTTGATTGTTCTGTTGTCAATATTTAAGTCGTCGTTATTCAATTTTAATATATTCAACAATTGAAATTTAGTCTCTAATCATTTTCTCCACAATCGAGTGGCTCTTTATCCACCCTGCAACTAACACCTTACTCAACACCCTTCAGTACAGAAGTTCTCTAAGATATATAGATAATAGATGAGTTTGGCATGGGATATTAGTGAGAGTTTTTGAATTGTTAATCCATTCTAACTTTAAAAGAGGACATGAATTGTTGTGGGGCAAATCAACTAAAGCTGCTCAGAAATGGGGGAAATAAGATAAAATAGCTGCATGGATTGATTTCTTAAATCTAACCAAAGCTTGGAGTTTTTGAAACGATCAATTTATGGCCTATCCACTCCTCCATGGTAAGCCAAAACTATTAGAAGAAGTGATTAATACTTCAACGTACTTCTTAGATTTAAACCAAAAAATGCCCTCTTATTTCTTGGCCAGCAAGTTTACACAACTTAGTCTATAAAGTGTTTCCCAGGTCATGTATGCAACAAACACAGTAATTTTGATAAGCACAAAAGTTTTGATTGATACTTTTCTCTACGGAGAGATCCCACTCAATCGTAGCTGGATTGGTATCCACATGGAGAACATATTGTCAAAGGTATACATACTAATACAATAGTTGCGGATGTGTTATCGACATGGATCCCGCTTGTATAGGAAGAGGCCTGATTTTCTCCACACTTTACTGGGATAATGGAGATTTGATTGTGCCTACTTTACTGTGGTACGTCTATTCTTAATGTTGCAAAAGACCTGCTCCGGCTACAGATGAACGGATTCTGCTTAAGAATTGGCCCCATTTTCTCTATACATATATAAATTATGAATGTCAAAATACAAATTAACCCTGAAACGTGTACATAGAACTAGATGTGAAAGGCCATGCATGCGCATCCAACAATAAATATCATCATACTTCCACGTAAACCGTCTGAATTGTGTCCGGCAGAGTGGGGGAAATTGTTTCCAGACCACGATGGGAGATTGACTGTGCTGGAGACAAGGAACTCATACATCTTCCAGACAAGGAATCCGGCATCACCGCACTACTGACCGTTGTCACCATGGAAGAATGAAAATATTGTTCAATCATCTGCCAGCGCTTTTACCGTCTTTCATCCAATTCATTCATTTGTTTTTTGGTCTTTGAACTTTGACAGTGGAGTTCTATTGATCTCAATTATTACAAAATTATTTCATTAAGCACAAGGGGTAGTATTATAGTGCAGACAACTCAATACAATGACCGTGTAAATAATCGATCAAACAATGATCATTCGAGAGCCAGATCGCAGCAAGTTTCATCAACAACCTTAACCTCTGCTCTATCAAAATACCAATCTCCAAGAGCTTCTCCAATTGTCTGCAGTAATCCGTGACATACAAAGTTTTAGATCTCTTCAAACTCTCTCTACATATAATGCAAGTGTTTGTGTTTGCGTGTGTTAGTAGTTAAACAGGCTCACCTTGTTTCCAAGAGCTGGAAATTCATGAGCAAACAATGCACTTTCCTTCGTTTGACAGTGCACCAAACACGAATTTATGAACATCCCATTTTGATTAGGCATTGAGAATTGTTTTACTGCATTCAGCATTTGATTCCTGAATCCTGTTCCATATATATCAGAAAAATAACGTCACAATAGTTACATGTTTAGTTTGTTTCTCAAGCTGTTACATGCTTTAAGAATTGAAAGAAAAAAAAATCTGTGTACGTGGGATTTCACCTTGCAGAATTTGCATCTGTGATGCAGAACAACTTGCAAGGTTATATCTGCAACTCTCCCACTCGCCACACGGATCTGCTGATGGTGGAACTAAAGTGTTATTGATCTGATTTCAAGTGGGAAAGTACAATTCAATGCATTCTTTCAGTAACAGTTCGTCCAGTGATTCTCAAATAATTAAGACCATATTCAAACTCAAAATGAACAATTACCTGCCAAGAATCGTATGCTGAATTGAGTATAAATAGCGGGGTTGTAATGTTCACAATTAAGTTCTCGGGGAAGAAGCACTGCAAAGTAAGAAACAGTGTAAAACTTACTTAAAGTTACCACCTATCTTCAAATCCAAAACTCCAAGAGGAAAAAAAAATTGTTTACCGAAGTAGGATCGAGGTGACTAGTACAGAATCGCGGCAGATTTTCTTGCACCCCCTGCAAGCTTACAACACCACTATAATAATCCCTCAGTGTGCGTTCACCGGAAATATCAACCCTACGATTCCATACAGGATATCACCAATAAAATTTTGAGTGTTAATAACTAGCAAGGACCATTGACAAAGAGAAAAGACATTACAGATATAGTGCTCACGCGTCAAGAAAAAATCCAGCATCACTCAGGCACTTCACTTTTGTACTTGTGGGAAACAAGCCCCGAAACTCATCACAGTGCAAAATTGTTGACAGACCGCCCGCAGAGCAACCACAAAGAAGAGCCTAATGGATGATGGATTAATATGCATTGAGAAGTGGCTTAACATGGCAACACAAAAAATTCTTTAGAATGAAGAAATGTAGTACATTTTTCGCGTCACGCATTCCCTTTGACATCAAATTGTCCATTGCAGATAACCATATACGCTGTCCTCTAAATTGCAGTTTTGCTTCCTAAAAGCAGAATCACTATATTTTAGCTTCTCATTTGCACTTCTGAACAGAAATACACAAGGTACCTTCCGATAAAACGAAGTCAATTTTCTTTCCAATAGCTGCAGTACTACTACAGTCCCTATCATAATTTTGTGGAAAAATGTAAATGGCAAGATCATCCCACCAACCTGACTTTCGCTATCCCCAGAAAATGAAGCACCGTCACAATACCGGAGCTCTACTCTATTCCAGTTGAAAAACTCTGCAGTCCCTTACAAGATAATGGTTAAGATGGCTAAACTAAAGGAAAAAAAGGCAGATGCAGGCATCAGCCTTAAACAATGTAGCATTAAGTTTGAGGAGAAACCGGGATTTTCCTCGGATTGATTGCTTAGTATTCCAGAAAATGCCATATATGGTTCCATGTACGCTGATGATCCCAATCCGAAAAGTGAAGTTGTGCGGTTAGAACAACTTTTGGTGTCGTTACACCATGCTCCTCCCTGCATCAACAAGGACTTCAGAGGGTTGCTTGGTGATCAATCAACTAAGAGGAATCATGAAGTCCAAAAGAAAATGACTAGAAGGAAGCATGAACTTGCCATTTTTCTCAAACTATCTTTATGATATAATAATCCCAATATCGACAGAGAAACGTATAAAATATGTCATTTTTTCTGATCTATCTCACAAACCTGAAGGTGAATGAGCCAACTGTTCGCTCCCGATCCATATCCACGATGTAAATGATAAGCAGGTGCTGTTCCATCCAAGCAGACTGCGGAGTAGGTAAATTAAAAGGAATAAGGATTAATTAAGAACTGCAAAAATTTTAGTGCACATCATTGTATTGCATACCTGCTCCCTTAGCAGCAGCTTCTTTGACGAGTGTTAGCTCTACCATGAGTAGTGTGTCATTAAAAGCCTTGGAGCTTCCATCGGTCTCCGACAAAGACTGCACCGTCTCATCAAGATTCTTCTCTTCCACAAACCCATCAACCCAAGTTCTGAAAACAAGGGCTGTTAAAATGCCAATCCACAAGAACTTCACCATGGCTGTCCTCTCCCTTCAATCTCTCTGCCACCCAAGTCTTCGAAGACGTAGATATAAAAACGAAACTCAAATGAAGAACAGGGGTATAAATCAAGGAAAAGCTATTCAATTGCAAATGGCCATTATCATAAATCAAGGAAAAGCTATTCAATTGCAAATGGACATTATCTTTATTCATCCCTGCAGACAATCAAAGGGTCAATGGTGAGGAATCTTACACATAAGTCATTCCAAATAATTCAAGAAAGTTTCATATCTTGCCACAATCATTGAAGATTGTTAATTTCAACTCTCTCCAAAATGTGAACTGAGAGAGAGAGAGAGAGAGAGAGAGAGAGAGAGAGGGAAGAGAGATAGGAAATTTGATTCCTGCACTGCACACAAACACCAGACCTTCTCTAGCAAATATTAAGATATGTT
>JAOTRO020193278.1:0-10429 GCA_028566515.2 Pyracantha coccinea | reverse complement strand
ACTCTCAAAATATTTGTAGTTGCAACTTTAATCCATGCTTCATGGCCACTTAGTACTACGTAGGGTCTAGTGGTATTCGTCTTCATTTGTGAGTGAAAGATCATATGTTCGATTATCGTCAAATGCGAATTTGAACCACATTATTACTAGATCATTGTGAGGTTAAGCCACTTCATCCCTCTCAATGTAAATAATATCGTTGGTTCAAAAAATCCATGTTTCGTGATCGGGAGGACCGGTGGGTTGGACCATACTTGATTCTTCTACAACGTCAATAATCACAATTCTTTATCTTGTAAACAATAATTAAACATTATTTACGCAAAAAGGAAAATGACCAGTTTAATTATCTATCATACTAGCATAAATAGAAGATTTTCAATGTTTTTTTTTTGGTCCTGCTGCAATGGTTCGTATCACTTAGTAATACTTCTATGCAAGTTCTAACTATTACAAAGATCTATTGAATCTCTATATGTAAAATCTAACTATGATTTTTCGGACCACTTATTGATAAGTACCATGAAAGAAAAATCACTACTTCTTAGCCCAAATGGTATATGTGGAGCTTCAACATATTTTGTTGACAAATAATAACGTTAGTGGGTTAAGTTATTAATTGTTAAGAAGAAAGAGAATCAATAAGGATCGAGCTTGCACCAGAGTTTGCAGGAGCCAATGTGTACATGAGCAAATTATAGGGTATTGGTTTACCTTTAGGAATAATTTTTGGTGAGTTGATAAAAGTTAATAATCTTTTAAATGATGGCAAATTGGCAAAAGACAAGGTTACGAAGGGCAATGTGCGGTTATTAACTTCTTGGGTGGGAAGAGAAACGTTCTCTATAAAATGGGCCGAGCACTTGAAACTTCTGATCGCTTGAATTTGGCCCACATAGCCCATCTCTCAATTTCTACAAAAACGAATTAAAAACCAAAGAAAAAATGCCCTTCTTTTATGTACTTTTCTTTTTGCTCGCTCCAAAACCAAAACCCTAAACCCCTGAGAGCTCGAGCTCAAAGACTACAGACTCCCATGGCTGAAACCACAGAAAAGCCGCCCAAGGAAATTGATAGCGAAGACGAAGAGGACCAGACCTTCGAAACCCTCGGACTCGACGGTCGCCTTATCCGTGCCCTAAACAAGAAGAAAATTCACAAGCCCACGCCCATTCAGCAAGTCGCTATCCCTCTCATCCTCGTAAGTTTTCTTTCCCCAAATTAGTTTGATTTTATTCTCTGCTTGGATTCCTAGAAAATTTCAGGAAATGGAAATTGAATTCGAGGTTGAAACCGTTGTTAACTTTACTGTTTTTGTTGTATTTGGAAATGTGTTTCAGCAAGGTAAGGATGTGGTTGCTAGGGCAAAGACTGGTTCTGGGAAAACATTTGCATATCTGCTGCCGTTGATTCAGAAGCTGTTTGCTTCTGAATCAAAGAAGAAACTTGCTCCGAGTGCAATCGTTCTCGTGCCTACTCGGGAACTCTCTCAGCAGGTTTGTGCATTTTGTTTAATTACCCGGTTCCAATTGATTATGCCCTTTTGTATTTCTGGGTGTGTTTGATTATTGAATGCCAATGTTTGTGGCGCATATGCAGGTTTATACTGAGGTTTCATCATTGATTGAATTCTGTCGAGTTCCATTGAAAGTTGTACAGTTGACAAGCAGCATGCCTGCTCCTGATTGGGTGTGTTCACCTTTTACCAATTATATGAAACGAACACGTGTGGGTGATTCTAAAGCCATTTTGCTGACTCTTATCTTATCTACAATTGTTCTTGCAGAAGACGGCTTTAGCAGCACTACCTGAGATTCTGGTTACTACACCAGCTTGCATAAAGAAATGCTTGTCAGATGGTGTTCTTCAACCAGCTTCCATTGATGATTCACTAGAAATTCTCGTTCTCGATGAGGTGAGGGAACAGTTATTGGCACAGATGCACAAACATATTTGTCAGTTTTACTTTAGTGATGGAATTCGTATTCATTGCTTGCTGCCCCAATAATTTTGTTCACCTTCAAAGACTATTTGCTCCTACACTGATTCTGTACCCGATAGCTTATGCCGTATCCGTTATTGACAAATATTGTATTTGTCTTTGTATAGAGTTGTAAATGTTACTTGAAAACTCTGCCACGTTGTTGTTTTACATGGTTTTAGAATTTATAGGTGCACTGAATCTACAATTTTAGCACTAATGTATGGCTGGTAGGTACTATTACGATATTCACTTTTTCCCATTGCCAAGTTTTGAAGATTGTTTACTTAGTATTATCCTATTGACCAATCACTAAACTGTGTTTTGTTTCAGGCAGATCTTCTGTTGTCATATGGTTATGAGGCAGATATAAAAGCATTTACACCTCACATCCCTAAGCGTTGTCAATGTCTTCTTATGTCTGCCACCGCAAGGTTTGTTATTTACAGAATATCTGCACCAATATTATTTTCAAAATCAGAAACTTAGGAGTTGATGTTAAGGATTCCATTATTATCTCTAGATGGATCAAAGGTGGATTTTACCATTTTTTCACTTGAGGTTTTTACTTTGCAATCTGCTATTGATACCTGGCACATTTTGACACTTGGCAGTGATGATGTTGAAAAACTGAAGAAGCTGATTCTGCATAACTCTTACATTTTGACTTTACCTGAAGTTGGATATGTCAAGGATGATGTCATCCCGAAAAATGTTCAGCAGTTCTGGGTAAGACTCGTGATGCCTTTAACAGGAAATCACATAATCCCAACATTCTTTTGTTTCACCATCTTTGCCAAAAGTGCTTTATGATTCATAACGCATTCAACATAGAAGTAATAGTTCAGTTAGCACAGTCGATCTGTATATTTTTTTCATACTATAAATTACTGAAACATGTAAACTCTATAACCATTTAGATTTTTCAGGTATAAATACTACTCTTTGTTTTGCCCAAAACTGTTTATTTTTATTTTTAAGGCATGTCTACTTCAGTTTAGTTTGTCATCTTTCTTTTATGCTATCACCTATTTATAAGTTCTCTCTCTTTAGGTAACAGTGATCGTATGGGTTTTTGTGTGTTTTCATTGCTTTGTGTATCTTTTATTTGTGCCAATTGAGTTCTTGTTGAAACCAGACCTTCATGTGTCTATTATCTTTCTTTTTTCCTTAGATATCGTGCAGTTTCCGTGACAAGTTACTGTACATACTGTCCCTCTTGAAGTTGGAGCTGGTTCAGAAAAAAGTTCTGATATTCACTAATACAATTGACATGGGGTTCAGATTAAAACTATTTCTGGAAAAGGTATTTAGATTTTTTTCAGATGCGTAACCTTTTTTTCTTTCTAAAACACAATCCTTCAGAGGGAGGGAGGGGTTGATTTATGCCGTTATATAAGTATAACTGCCTTTACACTGCATAATCATAACTTATTATCTATCTGCTTTTTTTGCTTTGTTATTGTCCATTTTTGCAGTTTGGAATCAGATCAGCTGTTTTAAACTCAGAGTTGCCACAAAATTCTCGTCTGCACATTCTTGAGGTTTGCCAATATGCGAATCTATTTGTATTCCAGTCTGTTCATGTTTTGTGGTTTCCTATGTTATGGGTTAGAGTCATTTCTCAGGTCTACCATTTGGAGAATTATGTTTTACGAAATCCTTACAACTGTAGTTTGTCAACAGGAATTCAATGCTGGGCTTTTTGATTATTTGATTGCGACTGATAACAGCAAATCAAAAGCGAGTGAAGACAAGGCGGCAAGTGGTATTGAACTAAAAAAATCTAGAAAGCATGCTAAACATAAAGCTGACTCTGAGTTTGGAGTGGTGCGGGGAATTGACTTCAAAAATGTACACACGGTATGTCATTACTATTCTTGTTGGTGTGTTTTTGCAGGCTATCATTCTTTATATTAAACTTTGGGGTAGTACTAGGATATCATGTATGCATCCTGGATTTGAACTAGACAGCATTGATTTGGTAAAATCAAATTCACATTTTAATTGCTGGTTTTTCATTCCCAAGAATATTTATGAATATCTGTTACTTTGAAAGTGTGTCTTCAAGTTACTATCTTGAAAGATTGTACAATGTCCCGATAACTGTACTACGTATCTATCACTTACCGGTTGCAAAGTGGACCATTTATTATTTGGAGGGAGAATCTGGAGGAAATATTAATCTTATGTTATCAAATAGTTATAGCTGAAAATTGGTGAAAATTCTGGATCAGTGAGTTTTTCTTCAGTTCATTCATTATTTTTATAGCTAGGAGTCCCATAGGGCTAAAATTTACGTTTGTAACTTAATTAAGAATGCCGAAGGTTCAAGCTTCTTTCCACGATCACGTTGGCCACCTAGGCCATTGTCCTAGAATTCATTAAGTCGATAACCAATTTCTTTTGCCTTGTCAGTCTGAGGTGGGAAGATATAATTTATTTAACTCGTGCACCTAAATGTCACAATATATGTCAGTATATCCCTTTGGGTATTATATAAGAGTTACAGTTTTCTATTTTGTTATATATTGGCTTTTGCCATAGTGCTCCTTATTCATGTTGTTTGCACTTGTGATTTCTTCCCTACATACCCCTATTCGAATTGTCTCTTTTTCATGTTGTGATTGGATAGAATGTCTTGGTAATTCAAGTCATGGTGGGCTTCTGCTGTTTCAGGAGCTGATGATTGTTCCTTGAGTTGCTAGTTTAGGTTTTAATTTTATTTTTTTATTTGTATTTTTTATTTTTTATTTTTTATTTTTTTTGGTTAAGGTGGACCAAGTTCACCTTTAATGACTTCTTCTATATTAATGAAATATTTCTTTGTTTTCTGTGTTTTAAAAATTATGTCATCAAATACCATGCTCAGTTAGCATTCTGTTTAACCATACCAGCGTTTTATTCTTTGATGCAGGTTGTAAATTTGGATATGCCTCTAAGTGCTGAAGGATATGTTCATCGAATTGGACGTACAGGAAGGGCATATAGTACTGGTGCTTCTATCTCGCTTGTGAGTTTGTTACTCGATGATCCTTACATCATTAACACACCCCGCCCCACTCCATTTTCCCTTTTTAAAGAAACCAAATAATCTGAATTTCACACCCTGAACCCTGTTATAACCCCATGCATCATCTGTGGAAGTTTTCAAGCTCCTTGGGACTTGTCAAATATAACCATAGCTGGCTGTTCCAGTGAACCCAAAATGCTTGTACTATTACTTTTGTTTGTTGTGCATGCGTGTGATGCAACAGTATATGTTCTAAAAAGATTTCTGTATAAATTTAGGTTTGTGTGTTTCATCTTGCCTAAGACTTGTGTATGTTTAATGCCTCCATAGAAGAGAAAGTTGATAATGATAATTATGATGATCTTATCTTGTGAAACATTTTCTCATTTTAATATTTGTTTCTTGTAACAGGTGTCTCCAGATGAGATAAAAATCTTTGAAGAAATAAAATCCTTTTTGGGGGATGATGAGAAAGACGATTCAAACTTAATTGCTCCATTTCCTTTACTGACCAAGAACGCAGTGGAGTCTTTACGATATAGAGCTGAGGTGATTGTTCTGATTCATTTATCTTTCATGGTTCCCTTTATCTTTTCATTAAGGTTTCATTGTTCATCTCACTTTTTTCGCTTCCTGAGTGGACCCTTGAGACACTGTCATCCTACTAACCATAAATTTCCAACTTTCTATCACCTTGTTTTGCATCATTTGAATTACACTGACTGGAAGCCTAATGTATGCTCAAAGCCGCAAGATCACTGATGATAAACACCAACTTTTATAGGATGTTGCAAAGAGTGTGACAAAGATTGCTGTCAGAGAATCGCGAGCTCAAGATTTGAGAAATGAAATTCTCAATTCTGAAAAGTGAGTATATACCATTATTGCTTTCTTTATCTGTGATTCGGTATGAGGCTGTGGCCCTTTAAACATTGGGTGTAACTACTCATGTTTTTTTTAGTTCTATGTTTCCAGCCTTCGCTTTCTCTTCACTAACCTCTCTACGACGACTTATGGTTTTTGTTTTCTAACGGTCTGCTTCTATATGTTTAGGTTGAAATCTCATTTTGAAGTTAATCCAAGAGACCTAGGTATTGTTTAGTTGGATGTATCAAGTATCATTATACTCATTTCAGTACCATTTCAAGCTACAAGATTTAACCATTACTAATGTTATTATTTGTGAGCAGATCTGTTGAAACATGACAAGGTTCTCAGCAAGAAGCCCCCCGCTCCTCACCTACGTGATGTGCCTGATTACCTGTTGGACGCAACTACCAAAGAAGCCAGCAAGACTGTTAAGCTTGCTAGAGCTGCAATGGGAAATCCCAACCCTGCTCGCCGCAATGGATATAAGAAAAAAACCAAAAAGAACAAGGACCCCCTCAAGACTTTCACCACTGAGGTACTTTAGCGTTTGTTTATACGTAAATTCTTTCATGATTTTAAGTCTTATCCGTTTCACTTAGACATATACAACAAAGCAACGAAGCCTCGTCCCAACCACTAATGGGCAGAGACAAGAATTGGTTGCTAATGTATTTTGTAATAATCTGATGCCAGGGACATAAGAGAGCTCGTAGGGGCGGGTCGAAGGCAGAAGGAAAAGACGGCAATGACAACCATAGACAAAAGAAGAGAAAGGCGTAAGTTATCTTTTGATTTCATCCATATGTACTTGTCTAAACAGAGAAGCAAGTAACCAACTCCCTCAATTTTGTATCAAGATATATTGATAATTTATGGTTCTTTAAACACCTCCTTTATTCAACTACCCATCTGCAGTGTACTTAAAGTGGGCTCAACTTATTTGTCCAGTTATACAATCTTACCCACAAATTTTGTTTTTGGTTTAAAATTGATTCAACTAATTGTTACAAATCTCAAATTGCTGAATTGATCACAATCAAATAACGACGATGCGTGGATTGTTTTTTTCCTACAATTAGGTAAAATGATTGACGTTTGGTTGCTGAAACTTAATTATTGACGATATATTGATCTGATATCAACGAAAGAAATATGATATAATGTTGAAAACGGATTATTTCAACATCAAATGTCAAAGTTGTTGCGATATTAATTCCAGCACATATGTAATTGTGTAAATTATTAGTATATGGTATTTAGGATATTAGAAGATCCCTTATCTTTACGATTGTTTTACTTAGCTCCTTGATTTACTATAAATAAAGGCCTAAAGTTTGAAAAATAATACGGAATTTCTCAAACATATTCTTCATTTCTCTCTTTTTGTCTTTGACGCACCTTCCTTTTCTCTCTCTAATTATTGGCCACAACACAAGTGATATTTTTGCAATTGCATAATTTCAGCAATTTTTATTTTTATTTTTGTTTTGTTTAACATATGGTTCAACTTTTGTTGCCTACATTTAATTGATATTTAACAACAAAATTGTTTGGTACAAAGACAAGTCACAACTCGCAAGGTAACCGACTCCGGTACATTCCGATTTACATTTAGTTTTCAAGTCCTTTAAACGGCGGACCCTCTTAGTTATGTTAAATAGAGTCCCATCTAAGGGAACAGAACTTTTTAGTATCAAAAAGTCACATGGGAACCTATGCCCGAATCACATTCTTTACTGGGGACCACACTTGAATGATACTCCAATTCCCTCTCGTGATATCTATAGCAATCAAATGGCTCTTTTAAGATCGAGTAGTTGTTCCTTCTCAATATACTTTATGATTGATTAATTGAATTTTGTGTTCATAATCAAAACTATTTATATGATAAATTTTTATATAAAAATCAAATTTACACCAAAAAAAAAAAGATTATTTATTCAATCAATTTTAACAAACATGTAGACACAGAGAAGCACCGCCATTGGGGCCACCAGTGGCAATGGCCGCTCCGTGATTTTTGTAAACCCTAATAATGCCAAGATGATCCTCTCCGGATTCTCTGTGAGGATTCCAGAGATCCTTTAATCGTGTCTATTCATCATACATCATGCAGTCAAAGATTATTTTAAATTTTTTATTTAAAATTAAACACAAATAGTATTTGACGAAAACTAGCTGCATAATGTACGATGAACAGACACGATTAAATAATTCTCAAATTTCTTACACAGAGGATCCGGAGAAAATTCTCATTGAAGGTTGTATGATTTAGCTATGGAGTTATTTATACATATTCGTACATTGTGGTCCCCCAAATAAATGTAAAATAATTAAAAAAACACAAATTTTGGGGTCCAATATCAAAATGGAAGATGCATCCTGCCAACATTCGATTTTTTTTTATCTGAAAAAAAAAGGCCCAAAGTTTAGAAAAAAATGTATTATAAATAATCTTTATGTGTGTATTGCCTGTAGTCTTTTAAAGCATTTTTTTAGAACACCATTCCTAACTTTTGGATTAAAATCTAAAATTTAGGTTTTAAATTTCACAAGAGTTTTTCATCTGCTTTATGACCTCTTCTATAATTCTATTATTTTCAGAGTAAGATGAGCTGTCACATCCCTGTCTTAGCTCCGTCGTAGCACGATATTGTCCGTTTTGGGCCCCGACCACTCCCTCACGGTTTTGTTTCTGGGAACTCATGGGAGCAGAACTTCCTAATGGGTCATCCATCCTGGGAATGCTCTTACCCGAACTCGCGTAACTTCGGAGTTCCGATGAAATCCGAAGCCAGTGAGTTCCCAAAAGGCCTCGTGTTATATGGAGGTGGGCATGTATATATAAGGCCTAGATGATCCTTTTCCTTGGGCGATGTGGGATCTTACAATCCACCCCCCTTTAGGAGCCCGACGTCCTCGTCAGCACACTCGTACCACACGGCAGAGTGGCTCTGATACCAAATTGTCACATCCTGGTCTCGGCTCTACCGTAGCACGATATTGTCCGCTTTAGGCCCTGACCATGCTCAGTGTTCTAAAAAGCGGCCTAGGCAGCGCCTAGGCGCTGAGCGGTGGTTGTCCGATCCGATTTAGAGCAAATCGTTTACAAAATCGATGAGGAGCTAGGCGGCCGACTAGGCGCTCGCTAGGCGCTCTAGGCGGTCTGCGGTGCTAGGCGGCATGTCTAGGCGGATTGATACCGGTATTCTTCCATCGCCAGCGCCTCTGCAATTCTGGTCTTCTGTTCCATACCCGCTCGTCTTAGGCAGACTCGCATCTGCAAATCATTTCTCTTGATACTATACTCGACGAAGAAGGGAACTTACAGAGAAAAATATAAGAAGTATATGTGAGTGATGAGGAAGAGAAAATGGAAAACAACCCAGATTGAAGAAGAAAACGTGCGAGAGGACGAAGACGTGCGAGAAAGAAACCCACTTTACCGTATTTACAGTTCGTTCGCCACTATGCCTTATCATTAATCATTCAATAATATAATTGAATTTTTTAATCTTTTCTCTACTATTACATCATTATGTTGGATTGAGACTTCTTTGGTGATGTGAAAGAGAGGTTGAAGATGTGGGGTAAGACGTCAGGTGGGATTTTATCTCTTCCCATTTAAAAAAAATCTTTAAAAAAATCCAATACTATATCTCTTCTTTTAAAATATCTTAAATTACTATTTTATCTCTATTTTTCTATTTTAAAACCCTAAAATAGGGAGAAGAATTTCTTGATCTTTTGAAAACTTCATATTTTTCACCTTCTAACTTTATATATATATAACTTATATGGCATATATGCTTAATGTGTTTTTAAAATTTGGATTTATGGGATAGTATTTTTGCATTTTATCATTCTTTTATTATCTTATCCATAGATTTCATACATGTATAATTTTTTGTAAGTGTCAATATGTATTTATTTACAAGATATACAAGAAATTTACCTAAATCCGCCTAGGTGCCAGCCCGTCGCCTAACTAGCGCATATCGTTTTTTTAGAACCTTGACAACGAGTACTTTGAATTCAAGCAAAAACCTCAAATTCTGAATCAAACGGATCCGAAACCTGCCACCTAAACCTTGGATCCAATTTGCCAGTCGAACTAGGCCGCCGCGAAGCCAGCTATGGTTCAGAAAGTGATTTCGAACGAAGAGTAGAAGAAACTCTGTCGGAGAGTCTGAAAAAGGCCGTTAGATTTCAGAATGGTGATGGAATCGACAACTTGCGGGTCGGTTTCTGTAACAACCCAAAAATTAATTCGGAAGCCAAACCCAATGGTAGGCCAAAAATTTAAGTCATGGTTAATCTCTACGTTATTAACCAAAATAAATTTCTTCCTTGACAATTATTCACAAAATTTAATTTGGGTTATTTTATGGCTGCGTCTAACATTCTCGTTAGACTGCCTACATAACCTAAGTAAAGATCAAACCATTCGTAGTTCATCGTCACAATAAATCATTTTCTAAACTATTCAAATGGCAATCATTTACGATATGAAACTCAAACAATTTAATCACATCAAACGGATATCAAAAATGGAATTAGAATAA
>JAOTRO020193202.1:0-18200 GCA_028566515.2 Pyracantha coccinea | reverse complement strand
TGTGATCCCTATATTTTGAAGTTGACCTCTTTATTTATTTATTTTTTTAACAAACAATATTATCTACACTAAGGGGAAAGGGGTAAGCTCAGCCTCATAATGGGCTGACATGCAATAATGTGGCTGAAATTCACCTTTGGTGAGATTCGAACCTAAGACATCTTACTTACAAGTGAAGATGAATACTACTAGAATGTAGTACTAAGTAGCTAATCTTTATATTTTATCCCATCAACAATTTTTGTCCCTTGTAACTACTTTGACGTTTCTTTGTCGTGTTAGCATAGTGTGTCATTTGTATACATTAACCCAAATTAAAATCAAAAGTGTTAATAGATTAAAACACAGGAATCAAATTGACCAAATTTAAAATATAGGAATAAGAAAGTATGTAACCTTAATCAAATCAACCGTATTATCATCACCGTCACAATCACTATCACTTTGTTGTGACCATCACCAGTACGATCCTCCCTACGATCACCACTATCCTACCACCGTCATTAGAAAAATAATCACCGCCTCCGCCACCACCACCATCTTCCCACTACCCACCTCTAATACCGCCACCAATATTACACATGATGACCCACCATTATTTAAAAAAATTAAAACTTTGAAACAAGTGGAAATGCCCATTTTAGCAGCCGATTAAAAATCATACTAAGTCTCACAAACTCTCTCAAATTCCATATTAAGATCCAAATAAAAGTTACTCAATGCCCGTGTAACTATGCTTCTTGCGCAGTGTTTCTGGAGTGACATGAGTTCATCCTTCAACTTCAATCGACTTGACTGGCATGGTTTTGGAGTATTTCCCCAACAATTGAGTTGAAGATGTTGAATTGAATGAGCCAAAAGTGGCGGTGGTATTGTTTGATTCCACCACATCATCAAGACCTAAGTCGATGACTTTTTCTTGGGCCAACTTCATGATGAGATCTTTCAGCACGAAGCACTTTTCAACTAAATGACTAATGACACGGTGGTACTTACATTATCTTGGGTTGTCGGTGCAATTCATCTCTTCCAGTTGTTTGCACTCGGGTGAATCAATCACTTTTTTGTCGAGCAAGTCTTCTAACATGGCAACCACATCGAAGTCGGGGTGTCACATCCCGGCCCGGGGCGGATCACTTCCCCGGCCCGCTCCACCACCGTAGCACGATATTGTCCGCTTTGGGCCCCAACCACGCCCTCACGGTTTTGTTTTTGGGAACTCACGAGCAACTTACCAGTGAGTCACCCATCATGGGAGTGCTCTCGCGCGCTACTCGCTTAACTTCGAAGTTCTGATGGAACCCGAAGCCAATGAGTTCCCAAAAGGTCTCATGCTAGGTAGGGATGAGAATATACATTTAAGGATTACTCTCCTGGGCGGATCACTCCCCTGGGCCAGCATGCCTCGATCTCGGTCGAGATGTGTCAATTTGGTATCAGAGCCTAACCCTGACCGCGAGTGTGCCGACGAGGACGTCGGGCCCCTAAGGGGGGTGGATTGTGACATCCCACATCGCCCAGGGGAGTGATCCTTAAATGTATATTCTCATCCCTACCTAGCACGAGGCCTTTTGGGAGCTCACTGGCTTCGAGTTCCGTAGGAACTCCGAAGTTAAGCGAGAAGGAGGCCAGAGCACTCCCACGATGGGTGACCCACTGGGAAGTTGCTCGTGAGTTCCCAAAAACAAAATCGTGAGGGAATGGTAAGCTCAAAGCGGACAATATCATGTGACGGTGGTGGAGCGGGCCCGGGAAGTGATCCGCCTCGGGCTGGAATGTGACATTTGAAAAATGTACCCATGTTTCAGTCCAATAATTTTTGGATAATTTTGATGAATGTACCCATGTTTACACATACAATATATTAGAGAGCATAATTTATCCTTTAATAGTTTTAATCCCACAAATTATGGGTTTTATTTAAAATCTCATTAATATAAACACGTACAATTTATATTTAAAAAAAATATAATAACTTACATAAAGATACATTATTATATTATTGTCAAAGACTTCGATTAAAAACTAAAAACCAACAAGGTTTCCGTCAAAGAACATTGATAACTAGGGACTGCATCCAAATTAAGTCTCCCAACCCAAAGCCTACCACTTAGAAGTAGACAAAAGGATAATACTTACATTTCCCTCTTGGAGAGATGAGCTCATTCCCCTCTTGCAAATAACGTACATATATTGGCCGTACAAAATTCAAAATTAGAATGGTTCAATTTCTTAATCGTCATTCAAAGATACAAAAATGAATTTCAATCGAAGACCACTGAGTCATTTAAATGTATAAAACAAATTGATGGTGTAAGTACTAAGTAACATATTCATACAGAACCGTCCATTTATTTGATACGTTTGGATATGAATTCAACGATAGCCGATTCAAATAATTTTTTAGAAGTAATTTTCAAATAAAGATTAATAAATTGAGCGGTTTGAATCCTTAATTTTTTGGGTCAAGATACGTCATTCACAAATGAGGGATATGTGCACCTGACATGAGGAGATGCAAGTGTCGCTTACATGAAAAAAACTAAAACAAACAAGAATATGCTTGGTGAGAAAAAATAATCTGCAAAATTCACTTTCATTTACCCTTGCGGAAATGACAATTTTATCTCATTTGTGGGTCGATTTCTGGCCAATTTTGCTCAAACGTTAGACTCTTTCAAAGCTAAAACAATATTTAAATTTGGAGAATTTTTTTTAAATGTCATAGGAATTTATACACTTTTTTCAATTTGTAAAATAAACGAGCGATTTGTCAATACTAATTTTTTGAAATTATTAATTTATCGTCTCACTCTAACTCTGTTAAGTTTTCCTTTCAAAATAAGTCATGACTTATATTTAGTGTTATTTCGAATATTTCAACATCCAACTCCCCTTCTAATAAGTAGTTTTCGACAAGAATATTCTAGGGTTTATCAACAAAAGCAAGGGGTTTGATTTGGTATAAGAGGATCTGAGGGTTTGCCGTTCGAAAAAGAGGAACGACTTACACTCGCTTTTCTATGTTTCAAATTGAAGATGATTAAAAAAAAAAAGAGTCATTCGGGACCCTCCAATCTATGGTAAAGTTGGACGATGTTCTTTATGTTGAAATGTATGAAAGAACCATGAACATAAGTTATGTGCAAAGCGTGTGATTTATTTTGGATGGAAAACTTAACTGAGTTAGGGTGAAATGACAAATTAATGATTGGAAAAGTTAATATGACAAATCACTTAAAATTGTAGTTATATGAATAAAAGTGTACAAGTTCATATGACATTTAAAAAATTATCCTTCAATTCAGTGAAAGTACACGACACAAATAACATAAATCTAAACACAAAGCTAGTAGAAAAGACGAGTATCCAATGAATTATCTTTTTCTTGACCAATACTGTTGATTCTCTGATAGATTAGTTTTTCCAAACCTTCAACTAATTAACACGTTCTTTCATTTCTATACGCATCATTCACCAATTGCCAAGCAACTTCGCACATATATATTCATTCCGCACACATATATATTTACCAATTGCAACTTAATTATTAACACATATTTCCTTTACATCACATTCATCAACTTAAAACGTTGGTCTTCGTTCTCCAATTTAACATGAAGATGGACAAGTGGTCTTTATTGAGCCACCTTAGGAAGGCCGTGAAGAAGGTAAGCTTACTACTAAACGTCAACGTGAATCGCTGGCGAATCGCTTCAGTGATCGGCCGTACTATTTCTGGCAACCACCGGTTGATGAGCTTCAATGACCGCCTGGGGCTGAGAGTGGCATGTAGCGATGAGAACAGCTCTGAGGAGGACTCGGGGTCTTCTAGGGGACATCTTCAGAGGAACATAAGCTATCCATCAGATCAAGATGATATTGACCAAAGAGCAGAGATGTTCATAGCGAATTTCCGCCGCCAACTTCAGGTGGAGAGACAAATTTCCTTGGAGCTTCGGTATTGCAGAGAAAACAGTTTTGACTTGAAGTCTCCTTGATCACTCTGATTGGTGTTAATGGTGGAGCTAGGCAGTGAATTTTTTCCATGAAGGTCTCCATTGAAATTTTATGATCCTGATAGGTGTTTGTTTTATTTTTTTATTTTTTCAAGGACAAACAGCATACATTTTTTGATACTTTTATTTGTGTAACTTATGTTACTTTATTTTCATTCTTTGTAATATTTATTCTTTGAGCTTAGGAGAAATTTTCTAAGGCATTGTTTGGGGATGATATTTGGGATTGTTTTGTAAATTGTCTTTATCTTTTAGCTGGATACATAGATATTGTGGCTGATATCAAGTTTGTCATTATAGTTTATGTTCATATTTTGGAGAAAATTTTAAATTTGGATCTGAGGTAGATTATCAATGTAATTACAACCTTATTATTTTCATAAATTGGAGCTCAGATGAATTTATCTTGCAGAAACATTTTTGCTTAATTACAAGAAACTGAAAAAACCACGGGCAGTTGGGGGAATCAACGCAACCTATGTGTTCCCAGGAAAAAAACAGGACAGCGAGTGAATTATTAAATATAGGTTGCTATCAAAGCAAACAATGTGTTGCACCAAGTCTTGAATCGCGCTTAATGGGATTGATTGGGATTGGGATTGGATACGGCTGCTGCAGAAGTGGAGGCAGTACCGTTGTCAAAGCGACTGCCAGTGTGCGAGCCTGAGATTACTGCTCACATGATCCGCGACATGCTTAAAGGATTCATGCATTTGCTTGAGTCCTTGCAAGTCAAGATCCCTTGTAGGAACTTTCCACCAGACTTTCTGTTGGCCGCTTCCCCTTTGTCCTTCCAATTGTCGGAGCGCCTTGCGGCACTCTTTCACTACCTCAAGGTGCTCTACGAAATCATTATAGCTCTCGATGGCCTGGATGATTTTTGTCCTGCCGGTAGGCCTCCCCTGCTGGTTATGTAAAAACCGGTTCAATACATAATCAATAGAGGGAGGAATGAGGTTTTCCTATTGGCGAAAACACTAGAATGCCTACTTGTGGACCGCAAAACGCCCCTAACTCGGTAGCCTTCTTGTATATTCCTGATCGGCGTTTTGAAAAGACAACTAGACGATCATCTTCCTTTTCTATCCTCTTCATCTCAGTCTTTTGCCTGCCTCTGGTCTTCTTGGCTTCCATAGTTTCCCAAGGTTTTCAACTGATGGACACAACTCAAGGAAGAGCAAAACAAAAGCAACATACAAGTAACTGGGCCTTTTCCTTGGCTTTGTTTACCTTGATTGGAGATTTTTTCTAGAGAAAGAAACTGAATCCGAAGCTAATACATTGTATTAGTTGACTAAATTTGGTAATATATTTTGTCTACGTAAGTTGTCATTTCCATTTTACACGGACAACCAAATCTAAGTAGAACAAACCATTTGTGTTTGGCACTTTGCATTTGAAGTGCATGCATATCGTATAGTGTGGCGTGGCGCTGTGTGATGTGGGTTTGCGTTGCGGTAAACTTCAAAACAAACGACCACGGCCGAGAAAAGAATCTCTCACCCTTGAGTTCTCTGGCCTGAAGGCAAGGCTGTTTAAATTACTGTGAAGCTCTCGATCTTGGTTGTTGGGTTTCGCGTCAGAGATCATATTGGTAAAGACGTAAGTTTGCCTAACTAAACACAAGCTATTGGACAGAGATCTAGACTCCTCCAATTAAAGTTCCATCCCACATGGATTCTGTCCCACCGACTGTGAAGCCAAAAATAATCAGGAAAATTATGGAGGCGACACGTGCATTTTTGGGTAAAAAGGATAAAATTACCCTTGAGACACATCGAGATTCCCACGCACATGCAACAAACAATAACGTCTCAATCAAGGAAGAGTCAAAGATGATTAAAATGATATTTATTCAAAACCCTCTTATCACTACTCATCAAATCCTCACTCAAAAGGTAACTCCCAATTTTCCTATTCAATTTGGGACTAATTGCAAGATATTATTTCACATAATATCTTGCAGCTACACTCACAATTTGACCATATGTGGCTGGCCCCTATTCTCCAAAGAGGGCCGGTCACTCCCCTATAAATAACCATGTTTTCCCCCTAAAATGCTAGGCCATTCTCTACCCACAAATTCCTAAACACATTCTTTTCAGAATTCTAACTGTTGCATCGGAGATTCTTCTGCCAAAGCTCCCTAATTTTAGGCGTTACTATTTTGCAGATGCATTTTTGTCAAAGGAGAAGATGGCGTAAAATTTTCATCCACACCGACACTTTCTATGAGAGTGGGAATCTCAATGGAAATCCTATTCGACCCAGGATTTGGACTTTATAAAAGTCAATTTTCAATCTGCCCGGCAAGCTTCTTTATTTCTTATCCCACCCAAATCTGGCTCAAGGGCCTTGTAAATTTGGGGAGACAAAACACTGATATTATGCGGGTTTGAGATAGAGAATGCCATTGACTGCAACCTGATATTTTGTTGTGGGATTATGAATCAACTAACAGCCGTGCCTTAGTTACTGCAAATGCAACGCCGTGCTTGATACCATGTCAACATTTTAGAGAGATGTCACCCCACTTCTAACCACACTGACATTATCTCGCAGCTTACGTGTTACCACAATACAGCATGTGTAGGAGTTTTATCGCAAAAGACTTGTGGAACAAGAAGTAGTGAAATCACATTATTAGGGCTCCCCGTGGTTTAGTAAAAAGGAGGGAGAATTTTATCTGGGTCATCCCAATTTACCCCTCAAACTAGCACAATAATTTCAAGGGGTGTGCTATCCACACACCCCTTCTCAATTTCCGTTCGTTGATATTCTTCAATTCATCCGATCCGACGGCCGAAAATTAAAAGTGTGTGAGAAGTAAAATGGGGTGTGGATATCACACCCCTAATTTCAATTTAGCTTCTAACTTTTTTTTTCTTTTGCTAATTTCCCCCTCAACTAGTATGGATTTGCCAATGTACTTCCTAACGTTAGATTTGAACCAATTTCATCGAACTTTCTATCAGTTGGCGTCATTAGAGATGCATTTGACTCATTTTTAGGGCATGCACTCTTCACCAAAACTATTCTCCCTAGCTTTTATCTCTTTTTTTATTTTATTTTATTTTTTATTTTTTTTTATTAAGAAACTGGGAATTCTATTACTAGGCAAAGATGCCAAAACGTATAAGGAAAGTCTACATCAAGGCAAACACGAAGCTAAGCAATCAATAAACCGAGCAGTGCGAGGAGGTACAACTAGGAAGGGGCTAAAGCATCACCCCCTGCACTATTAGTACAAAAGCTTAATGAGGACAAGGTAAACCATCATTGTTAACAACATGCACCAACGGAGATGGGGGTCAGTTGACTCAAGTTACATTGGACATCTCCAAATTTCTTGCCGACGCCAACTCATCCGCCGCCATATTGACTGATGTTGGGATCCACGGCTAGCAACGGTCTTGAAATGACTCCCCCAAGCGTTTGACTTTAGCCAAAGTAGGAAAGTCCTCCCAACTGCCATTTTCCAATGAATCCGATAAGCAAGAAATGGATTCAAGTAAGGCCATGGCTTCAGCCACTGCCTCAAACAGGCCCCCAACATCTTGCATCACAATCCCCATAAAAGCCAAAGTTGGTCGAGGCAGACCATCTAGCATCGATGTTATTTTTTGAGAAGGAAGAAATTGGAAGAGACCAACTGACCACTTGATTACCCTCACCCGAGACCAGTATCAATGGAGCCTGGGGTATTCTAGATGCTTTTGAAAATGCACCTGCCAAATTGGATATGGCTAAAAAAACCTGTGTTGGGTTAATAACTTTTTAGTTGAATAGGAAGTTGCATCTTGTTTTCCAAATATGCCAGCAAGTGAAAGTACGTTCGATAACAGCCACTCTCTTTCCTCAATGGACCTGAAGTTAGAGTATGTGATGGAATGCAGCCAAAGGGCCCATGTTAAGATACCATTCCTATCAATCTTGTAGTTTAACATTCCACCTAACCAAATTGTCTCAACCCAAGGACATGAACGGAAGAAATGTTCCACAAATTTGTCTTGATTATGGCAGATTGGGCAGGTCAGGGAGGGGGAGGATATCCTCTTAAACAGATCAACCATCGTGGCTATCGCTTTATGCAATTTTTTCCACATAAAGTTGCGAATCTTTTTTTTTTTGTGTAGGGGGTGTTTAGCTTCCAAATAACCTTCCGCACCTGCTCCAGGGACTGATCGAGGAGTGGCAGGATGTTGACCCATAAGAGAGAGACCTCGAGTGTACCCAATGATACCCCGACTTCACTAAGTACCCTCCCTTTTTGTTAGCTAGCCAGATTAGATGATCACTCATTAGAGGATCCCCAACATGTGTTTCTAAGATCACATTTTGCTCTTCTACAAATAAAAATGGTTAAAGGAAATTAATATCCCAATTTCAAGTAGATTAGCAAATAAGAGAGTTCACCCGAGTGTTCATGGTCACTGTTACCTCGCCCCTTGGCGTGGGATATCCTGTAGCGAGGGGTGGGATCTATTTGTCCACCAATACATAAACATCTCACCCACCCATAATCTTTCAGTGTCTCCCTTGTAGCAGCAAATCCCTTCCCACAAGTAAGCTTGTTTAAGCCCACGAAGCCCGACTCCTATGTTGAGCATCAAAGAATGAACAGTGCAGGAAGTTCCTAACCTTGAGGACCCTAGCCTAGAGTGAATTCGGGTCATGAATCAGCCTCCAACACTGCTTGGCAAGAAGTGGATCGTTAAAATCTTGAAAGTTCCTGAAACCCATGCCCCAATTTTGCTTTGGTAAGCCCAAGGTGTCTTTCGCCACCCAATGTATCTTTTGCACCCTACCAATTTGCCCCCACCAAAAATCGGATATCAGTGTATCCATCTCGTTACATACCACCGCCGAGAATTTAAAAATATTCATTTGGTACGTGGGAATTGCTTGAGCAACAACTTTAATCATGACCTCTTCGCCTGCTTGTGACAAGGTGCTTTGATCGGCCTTAAATGGTAGGGATGCTAAGATAAGTACCTAGATTAGTGACCGTGGGTATACCAAGTACACCACCCTCCACCTCGAAAATATTCTTCGGGATATTAGCACCGAAGAACACACTTGATTTATGCAAATTAACTCTGTGTCTCGAGGCGGAGCAATATGCCTCAAGTAATTGGACCAAGTTACCACAGTTCTTCCTATCTTCCTTCAGAACAATCAGTGTGTCATCAGTGAAGAAAATGTGGGAAATGATCGGACCATGCATACTTATCTTCACACACTTTACTAGCTTCTTCTCAACAGCCACTTGAATCATCCGACACTAAACCTCACTAATGGGGATAAATAGGTACGCGGATAATGGGTCCCCTCTATGAAGGCCCTTAGATGAAGTAAACTTATTTCTAGGCAGTTCATTCAGGATGACAGCGAAGTTTACCAGGTTAACACAACCCATGATAAGCTTCCACCACATAACATTATACCCAGTTTTTCCATAACCTCATCAAGGAAGTTCTATTCAACCCTATCGTAAGCTTCATGCATATCTAACTTGATTCCAAGTTTAAACTTACATTTTGTCCTTCTAAGCTTTAGGAAATGGAAGAGCTTGTGTGCAATCCCAATATTATCTTGAATTTGTCTGCCCACTACAAATGCATTTTGCATGGGGGAAATGAGATTCGGTAGTAGGGTTTTAAGCTTATTCGCAAGAACCTTTGATAGCACTTTGTAAGAGTAGTTACAAAGACTTATTAGATAGAACTGCAAAACAGATTCTGGGTTTTGCACCTTTGAAGTCAGCACTATATGTGTTGAGTTAAGCTCACTAAGGTGGCCCGCCCATTCACTAGGTCCCAGACCAAGTCATTGACTTCCCCCACAATGTTTTCCCAAAAAGAATGGTAGAAAACACCTTGAAAATGTTTGGCCTCATAGCCTTGAGCCCTCCCATTTGTAGCACCACTGCTTTAATCTCCTCCATCAATACCGATGACGTCAGAGACTCATTCATCCCCTCTGTAACTGTTGGGTTGATACACTCTAGGACGTAACCCAATCAATTATCCCCGTTGATGTGAAGAGGTTAATGAAATGATCATCAACCAACTTCGGTACCCTACCCGGGTTCTCCTCCCAAGATCCATCCTCCTCTTTGATTTTTAACACCTTATTCCTCTTGCGCCATTGCAAATTAGATTGGTAGAAGAACATAGTGTTGGTATACCCTTCTTGAAGCCATTTAACCCGAGACCTTTCTTGCTAGAAGCATTCCTCTTGTTTCCATAATCTATCAACCTTTCTAGTCATCTCCTTGATCTCATCGATGTTTCCTCCCCAATTATTTTTCAATTGCCCAAGTTGGCCGAATAGCTCGTCAATTTGCCTTCCCCTAATTTTAAATTTCTTTCGGCTCCAATTGATAAGTTAAGATCGACAGTCATTGATTTTCTTCTGCCATCTAACCATGATGTCCCCATTGCATTGCTTCTTCCAACATTTTCTCACCAAGTCTTTGCATTCTTCCTCCTTAGACCAAAAGGCTTCGAAACAAAAAAGTTTACTTCCATTTCTTGTACCTTGTTCAGTTTGAATAATGACTGAGCAGTGATCGGTGAACTGACCTCGGATCCGCGAAATCCGTCTTATATCGTGCCGTCATTCCCTTTCCGAAAAGTTATGGGCCATTGAAACTGGACCTCGAACGCCTTTTACAAGAATTCCAATTGCGTCCTTTTTGCATGTTTCCAATTTTTTTGGTAAAAATTTGACCCTTTTTTTTCGATTTTTTCTCTTTTTCTTCAAATTTTTCTTCTTTCCTGATAAATCTTGGCTAATTCCTTTCCTGATTTTGGCTGAAAGATTGCACTTCCTGATTTGATTTTTGGAAGCATTGAATGGGAATTGTAGTTAAGGTGGGATTTTGTTTCCTCATATTGGGAGGTTTTGATGATTGCTTGGATTCCTAGTAGTTGTGTGCCTATAAATTGGCTAGAATGCATAAACCAAAGCCACACAACTCCAGCTCTTCCTCTTGCTTTTTGAGAGATTCGAAGGTGAGGGCTTCTTTTCTTTTCTTTTTTTCAACCTCTTTTTTTTCAACTTTTTCCTTTAAGTGTGGCCGGCCTCTATAGAGAAAAGGGAGAAAAAGTTTCTCTTCTTTGCCTCAAGAAAACCCTAGTGATAGAATGGCTATAAAGATGCCTTTAGACCACCCCACAAGTGAGTGGCAAACTTGCAATTAACCCAAGTTTGCTACCACTCACCCTATGGCCGGTTTTGACTTTGTATTTTGGTTAACTTCTATTTAGTTTTAGTTGTCACACAACTTAAACTCAATGGGCCTTGTGGACCAAAACAAAGAAGATGAAGTGAGGTGAGCCTTCTCGCACCTAAGGCAGGTAAAATAATACCTTGAGGTACTGGAACAGAAGACGTACCCTTTTCCTAACTCTGACGTGGCTGCAATGTTAGACGACTTGCTGGAAAAAAGGTGATCAAGTTACCTAAATGCAAGCGCCCTGAATCGATGAATTGCGTTAATGATCCCAAGTACTGCAAGTACCATCGTATCATGAGTCATCCTATTTAGCAAATGCTTCATCCTCAAGGAGCTCATCATGTAGCTTACACAACAAGGGCAAATTGAACTTGACCTTGAAGACATGGCCGCAACATACACTACTACGATTGTGTTTGGGTTATTCAATCTCGTACCTCACCAAGTGATGCATGACTGCTCCAGTCAATGCTTAAGCCACACGGCACTTTCTTCACAACCATCGCTATGGGCAAGTGACCAAAATGCACTTACCAATGATGAAAAAGGATGGACATTGGTGACCTACAAAAAGACAAGGAAGCCAAGACCAGAAGCCACAAGACCAAAGTTGGAAAAAGGAAGAAAGCACCACCATCCCAACAATAGGAATCATAAAAGAAACATAAGAACTCCTAAGCCAATGTATGCTAGGGAACTTATGTAGCAAAAGCCATGTATTTCTGTTTCCTTGCATGAGTACTTCTTGAAGGACTTCTTCCAACAGTGCAGTACCATTGCCTGTCACATGGTTGAAGTAAGTTAGAAGAGCCCTCAAAAGGCAAAGCTATTGCCATCAGGGAAGAGAAGACCCTCATGCCCAAAGAAAGCCTGCCAACACACTTTAGCATCGAGGAAGCACTACTATTGACCAAGTTCATGCAAGAAGCACTAGTAGGGGTCTTCGCGAGTCCCGACGACCACGAAGTGCAAGAAAGGAAGGACGAAAGTTGGAAACTTCGGCCACATGAGTATGCCACATGTTGGACCGCCCATGACACAATCAACTTCATTGACGAAGACTTGCTGCTGGGATCAAAGCCTCATAATCATCATCCTTTCATCTCTAGGTACGTAAGGGAGCACAAAGACAACCACATGCTTATTGATGGTGGATAAGCCATGAACATCAGGCTAAAGTCAACAATGACAATAATCGGCATCAAGGTGTATAAACTATCCCGAAACTGCCTCTTAATCCAAGGTTTTAACCAAAGAGGACAAAGAGCGATGAGCATGTTTCACATGGAGATGACCACTGGCGAACTCTAATCAAGCATGTTATTCCACATGATTGATGTAAGAACTTCCTATAGCTTACTCTTGGGAAGGCCTTGGATCCATGAGAATAGAGTGGTGCCGTCCACGCTTCATCAATGCTTAAAGTTCTACTGAGAATGAGTAAAGGTGATACAAGGCGACACCAAGCCATTCACCGAAGCTGAATCACACTTCGCGGATGCCAAGTTCTACATGGATGAAGACATGGTACCTGAAGCTCTTCTAAAGGAGATCAAATCCACAGGCAAAGCCGAACCTAAGAAACAAGAGTGGTAAGCCGTGCCCAAGAAGCAAGAAGGGGAAGTCGTGCCATCTTCAAACAAAGATGATGAGGAGCCTGCCAAGCCTACAACAATCAAAGGAAGTGTGACGCTCTCAAAAGGACCAAACACGCCCATCTTCTGATACATCCCAATGTCAAGAAGAAAGAATGGGCAATCCCTATTCGAAACTGGAATAAGCAAAGCCAACACATAGCTGCACAAGGACGATGTAAAGTTGCTCAAGACAAACACAGTTTTACCTTTGACACAGCTTGGCAACGCTAAAGTTTCAAAACCACCACAAGGTTTCGTAAAATCCCTGCCAAAGGTGGCATAACCAAGCTTTCTTCCAACCAAGAGGACCGAAGAAGATTTCGACCCAAATGCCTACAAACTTATGTCAAAGGCTAGGTACGATTTAGCCTCATCTTCAAATCTTTGAAAGAAGAATGCAAACACCATTAACGACAAAGAACATGACCTCATCTAAACTCAAAAGAAGTTGAACGAGAATGGTTACGGAGTTAAGCATAACAAAGCTGGACTTGGCGTCACACCAAATACACCTGTGAAGATTTCAAGCAAAGCGAAAAATGTTAGCGCTTAACACATCAGCATAAGCATTGAACAAGATCAAGAAGAGCTTACACCCGCCCCTCAAACGTCAGTCTTTAATAGGTTGAATCGTTTCCAACCCAGAATTTCGACACTTGATCGCATTGGTGGTCAATAACGAATCTTCATCTTCAAAAGGCTTAACACGCCAATACCCCAAAGCTCTGTTTTCAAAAGGTTGTCAAAGCAATAGGGCTAGCTTTCCTCCATGACGGTCAACTTTGGAAAGACTTGAAGAAACCAAGAAGCCTTCTAGAAAGAGGAAGACAATGGTAAAGGAAGAAAAGCTCGATGGTCTTGTAGAAAAATATGACGTTTGAAGCTCGATTCTTTCAAGGATGAAGCGCCAAGCAACCTTGGAGGTTGACACAAAAGGACAACTGAAGGTAAAGAAGCGCACCATCATCCATACTGGCAAATCTTCACACCAACAAGCCGAAGATGACGGCATTGAAGAGGAGGTCCAAGACTTCTATTGCCACGCTTTTCTCTTGCTATGAAGGTGAAATCTCCTTTTGATGCTGAGAAACTATAGCTTTTTGCTCCGATAAAACACCTTGAAGTCGTGATGCTTCAATTTCCAACTGTTCTCGCTCGTGCACCAACGTTTCTAGACATTCCTGGACGAAAGCTAAAGAAGTCTCTGTGACTTGATAACTTTCCGAAGCAAACCGAACTTGGGCAATTGATAAGTCTATTACCGTAAGTTGGTGAGCTCTAACCTTTGGACTCAACTTTTTCAAGGAAATAACATGCAAGGAAGAATACTCAGTTAAGATGGCCATAAGTTCGGCAATCTTAACTCTCAAGAGCAAAGAATCAACGTTAAGGTTGTCAATCGCAGAAACCAGCTTCGACAAGTCCTTCTTGAGCAATACAAGGTCTTCCAATGGGCATTTTGAAATCCTCTTCTTAATATAGCTCTTGATATCTGTGGCCGCTCGAAGGTTTATGTGATGGATAAGCTACTCAGTGCCACTAAGGTTCAACCCTCTCAGAGAGATCTCAGAGCTAGCTAGCAAAAGTGTTGGACGCATGACGGGCTCTTACATACCTTCACCTACACATGGCAAACTTGGGCAACTTGGAGGATTTGGAACAAGCTCTGCACCAGGCGGATCCCTAATCTCCTCGTTTGTAGGTAGAATGCCTCCAAATAGCATCTCCGTAGAGGAATGAACACCCATGTTTGTCAAGTCAAAACAACAAGAGGGGCCTAACCTAAAGAAGACAAAGAAAGGTGTTAGAAACAAAAGCCAAACCAATGAAAGCAGAAGAAATCACAAGAAAGAAGGAAATACATACATCTTTCTCAAGTGACACAAGGCCATCAAACTGAGGAGGCCTAAACACTTTCTTCTTCTTATGACAAAAATTAACATCACTGTCATCCAAAGCACCTTCATGCGGTCACTTGTTCAAAACTTGTTGACACTACCGCAAAACAAGTTCATCTTTGTGCGGATCAACTTCGTCACCCGTCTGTTCAGAAGCATCCGAATATTGAGAAGGTAAGCACGTGCATTGAGGAGCTAAAGCCGCAAGTCCATCTTGCAAAAGAGTTACACTCACACAATGAAAATGTGCCAGTTGCGTAGGAACCGCATAACAACCCTCTCTCGGCGCATTATTGAGTGAATGAGAAGAATTGGTGTCACTTGCCATCCCCAAGTCTTCAAGATGTACCCTTGACCACCGACCTACGTAGGCACAGGTCATTGGATTACTCTTGAACTCATCCTTGGCTGGTAGGGTGCTAGAAGCATTTGTACATGCATGGGTGCAAGACAGCCAATGTATATACACGGCTTGCAAGGATTACAACTGTGCATTTTCCTTCAATTTGCCTAGCACATGTTCGAAAAAACCAAATTGCCTGCTGAAACGGTAAAGACTATAGGGCTAAACAATACATCGGTTTCATTGCTGTAAAGAAACATACCCCAAGAGAAGACTTGTAAGATAAGAGAAGTTTGAGAAACGAAGGTGAGAATAATCTACGAGGCCTCGCCGCACCGAGTCAACCATTGCTAGATGGTCCATTCTTAAACCTTCATACCTTCTAAACAATGCTTACGCCTGTAAATCATCAAGGTTCTTTGCAGAAAGCATACCAGAGTACTTTGTCATCAAAGGCCCCAACTTGGTTAAAGTTGATGAAGAAGGCCCTAACTTGTCTAAAATTGACGAACAAAAATGAGTGCCAAATTACTCACCTAACCAACCGTACACATAGTCGTAGGGAAGTACTGTAGCACAATCTTTTGTGTTTACCGAGTTTGAAACAACACTTAAGCCATCATAAATATTGGCTAAGACTGAAAGATTCATCTATAGCCATCTTGCTAGCCATTTTGAAGACTCCGGGTTGGATAAAGTTGACGTCGTCTTTGGGGAAAACAAACTTACAAAGCCAACAAACTAAGAAAGCGGCTAGGTAAGATTCTTCCACATGCTTTAATGCTACGTCAAGATCCTCAAACGCTTTCAACTCGGTAGGGGCACTGCGCCTAGCTGAACAAATGGCACCTAACGGGTCTGAGTCTCCCTCTGGCTTTGTGGTCTTGTTGTGACCACTTTTCTTCGAAGGTTTCTTGTACTTCATGGCATCCCAATACCAAAATCGGATCCATGAAGAAATTTTCACGCCTGACTTACCCTGAGCCTCATGGGAAAGCTTGTGATATGCCTAAAACAAATAGCGGCAACTCGCTGGCAATCCTCGGCTTTTGCAATGAGAAAATTCCTCCACGCTAGGAACAACCTTGTCTTAAAACTTAACCTGGATCGATAAACCTCCTATCTTGTGAAGATCCCAAAGCGAAATCGACATCTTCCTTTGCGACGTGTGAAGTGTGTTGGTCACTGAACACCAATGCTCAAAGAACGCATGAAGGACAGAAGGATGGAGATCATAACTAAACAAAGATGCGTACACGGTGTGATAAAGGCTCAAGTTGGTAAGCACATCTTTACATCAACTCAAGACATCTTCAAGCCACTCCCAATAAAACTTAGCAAAGATAACCTCTCAAATAATAAACAAGATGCCATTCCAAGTCATAGCTCCGCTTTAAATACGATCATGAAGAAGCTCAAATGAAGCCGGTGAATCGTCATGAACATGGTGCAAAAGATTCAAGATAAAAATCCTCGACATACATGCCTTCTTCTACATATTTGGTTGATCAAAATCTATCACCTCCAAAGATACTTCAGAAGACCACGACTTAACATGTATCAAGTTATCTTTTATAAGAAAAACAAGCACCTTAGGGCTAGTCAATGGCGCACAAAGCTTCAACATTGTTCCCCTATCTTGCAAATCACCTTCCTTCGTAAGAATGGTGATGGTATTGCTCTTAAAGAACTTGAAAAATACCATGGCTGCAACAAAAAAAAAAAAGACTACATAAGGTGGGACGGCCAAAAAAAAAAGAAAAAAAAAAGATTGCTTCACTAAAGCAAAAGACATGAAAGACAAACCTCATGAGTGTTGAAGGGTGACAATGGCAAAGTCACAATGATGAAAACAAATCAACCACAAAGCTTGAGCAGTATGGCAAAGAGGGCAGCTACAAGACGGTCCATCAAAGCATGCTATAGTAGCAAAGAAAATCAAAATGCTATGCAATCGCACTACGCAACCCTGCAGCGATTACACAAGTAGTTTCTTGCATTGCATGGCAATGTCACCACCGAGGGAAAACTGCGACCAAAAGGCATTACACAACATAACACCACTGCAGTCTTTTGCACAACACCACGTGGTAAAAAGTAACGCACTGCAACAAGCTTCAAACACCAAAACTCACGGCAGCAGCAGCAGCAAAAAAAATAAATAAAAATCTCAAAGCAGCAAGCAGAGTCAATGTGCACGACAAGGATTGTGTGACAAAACACACACACCTAATTGTCCTATAAATAAGGGTCAATTGCTTCCTAATGCTATAAGGAGAGTACATACCAAATAGCAAAAGGAAAATCAAAACAAGGAAGTACATTCCAACCAAAAGAAGAAAGCAAAATTCCAAGCAAAAAATGGCATGGTGATTTCGGCCACAAAGGGAAAAAAGCATGCTATTTTTGCAACAAAATCAGCAAAGAAAAGAAAAGGAAAAAAAAATTAAGGAAAGAGCTTCAAAAATTCCAAAACATCAAAGGAAAGTACATTTCCTTGCCAAAATACAAAGGGCAATCCCTCCAAATCAAGGACAAGCCTTCAAGTTTCCCAAACCAAAAGGGAAAATACCCCCTTGGCAGAAAAAAAAAAAAAAAAAAAAAAAAGAGGAAAGGAAAAAATGCAAATCCTACTTACCCAAGGACAAGCATTAAATCTTTCTAACACCTTGAAGGAAATCACCAAAGCTTTCCAACACTTCGAAGGAAATCACCCTCCCTCATTGCCAAAATTGAAGAAGTTTCCTACCTAAGAAAGGAAAAACATTTTTTCCCACAACCACAAGGAAAAATCCAAGTCTCAAAATACACCAAATGTATTTTGTCAAGAAAATTATGGAAAATTAATACGCACAATAAGTATGTACCGATTTGTCCATTTCCAAAATTTCTTTCAAGATCAAGCCTCTATGGCCCTTGAAGAAAAGAAAAAATCTCATTTCTTTCAAGATCAGCCTCTATGGCCGTTGAAGAAAAATTTCATTTCATTCAAGATCAAGCCTCTACAGCCCTTGAAGAAAAATTTCATTTCTTTCAAGATCAAGCCTCTACGGCCCTTGA
>JAOTRO020193183.1:0-10434 GCA_028566515.2 Pyracantha coccinea | reverse complement strand
TTGAAAAAAGTTCTCATTTGGATCTTCCAAAATTCATTAATGAACCATTGAATATTGGAGCCCGGAGATCACCACCGCTCAACCTAACCATTTGAGAACTGAATCAATGAACTGAGCTGAAAATTTCACGTTGGATTTTCAAGCACAACACTCACAGACTCGACGCCCTGATTCTAGATAGAACCTAGGCTTGCGATACCATGTTGAGATTTGGATAGTATTCCATTGATAAATACTTGGATTTCGAATGAAGCAAGAAGAACAGAGAAGAAATAGCTAGATAGAGAAAGAGAATAATCACAACTGCAACATTCTAACCGTTGCAGAATGATGCATTTCATTCATATACATGCATCTCTTACATCAGTCATCATAACCATTCAAATACATAAGCCCATGTGATTATGACACATGGCAGTTGCAAGGCATGTGAGCCATTGAAATGAATAACTGATCTAAGACCCTACACTTGGCATACGAGCTCAAGCTATCACAACAGAAAATAGCTATACAAAAGGACAAAAGAGAAATCTAATAAGTAAATAATTTACTAACAAGAAATTAGTAAGCAATTTACTTTTCAACAAATTAATAATCCAATCATCTACAACCACATCATTTGATTTGTAAATTTGGTTTAAAAATTGGTCTCCCTAGCACCATCCCTTAATTTATAGTAGCTTTCCGTTAAGACATGACAAAATCATGCACAAGCTCATGCAACGACATGAACACACAACTTAGATTCAATGTTTGGGTTGAGCATGAACAGGTAGACCAGTTAAGAAGGGCCATGTTTGGGATAAGAAGCAATATCATTGTATTTTGTTTTATTTTCTAAGCTATCAACTATATAATTTGGTAAGTATATTTTAAAATTTTATCATTTAATATGGTCACGTAATTAACTTATTTGGTACAATGCATTTTATCTAGATTTTCAATTAAAATAAATAAATTATTATTATATTTATAATTCTTAACGGGTGAAAAGGTTTGTGTCGATCTGTTAAGAAATCGGGTTATGTCCAACATGACCTCTTTGCGAGGTCTAACTTTCCAGCATCTACCTTAATTTGAAATTACAGAAACTACTATACTGGAATAGATCAAGCTTACAGGTAATGGGGGAAAAAATGAAACAACATCAACTAGCGATGAATTGCTCACGGTAATGTCAGTTCATTCGATAATTCTGACACATATTTGACAAGCACGAATGTGAAGATACGAAAAAAATGAAACATTCTAAAGGCTATTACTTCTTCTTCCCTGCTTTTCCCTCCTTCCTTCTTATGATTTCATCAGCATATTTCACACCCTTACCTTTGTATGGTTCCGGGGGTCTCCATTTCCTGATCGAAGCAGCAAACTGACCAATAGCACTCTTGTCATATCCGCTAACAACGATTCTGGTGTTTTCTTCGACCTTCACTTGTATGCCATCAGGAATATCCATCCTAACGGGATGGGAGAACCCAAGACTTAGTACCAAGATCTTTCCTTCTAAAGTAGCTCGATAACCGACACCTACCAGTTGGAGCCTCTTCTCAAATCCTTTTGACACCCCTACCACCATGTTGTCCGTAAGTGTCCTAAGGAAATTATTCAAACAAGCACATAAGGGTCAGTAGGACGAGAGTCCCTAACTTTTTGTAGAAAGAGACTAAACAAGCACATAAGGGATAGTAGAAAGAGACTAAAAAACTTTTTGTAAATCTCATTTAAGTAAATTATTCAAAGAGGCATGTAAAGGGTCAGTAGGACGAGAGTCCCTAACTTTTCGTAAATCTAAAGCCCAACTTGCATGTGCCCTGCTTACTTGGCCAAGCACCAAAATTTAGATTGTACATATAAGCTTTTGAAACATCAAATAACTGGTATCGAATTGAATGCAACAACCATACTTATAAGAAACTGTTACACGAAGTGAACTAGTGCATGTGGATATGTATCTATGTGATTTTAGACCTAACCACACTCTTAACAACCCATATCAGTACTAATTTGTTCCAAAACTTACATTGTCTGTGTATCTGGTCATGTCTTTCCTAATAGAATTTGAAATCTCTAGTTCATATATGCATATAAGACACATGTCGATCCAGAGAGAGAGAGAGAGAGAGAGAGAGAGAGAGAGAGAGAGAATAACAAACAGGTTTATTGATCAAACTAATGCCTGCTTTAGATGTAAACTCAACCATCAATGTCTCTACGAGTATAAAAAAGTGAAAAATTCATGACCAATCAAGCTATGGTATGGAAAAGCAGACATTCAATCACAAATCAGAATATAATAATGATCACAAACACTTTAAATACCAATGTTGTTCTAGCTTTTCCTTCATAAGAAACACCATGATACTTGGACTCCAAGAGATCACGAGAAAACCATAATTGAAGGAACAAACCATGAAGATGAGAAGACTGATTTTTAACTCAAAATAGATGGCTGAAGGATGAAAGAAATGTACCTGAAAAGCCCGTGCATCTGATTTGCCCTTCTAGTTTCTACTGCCTTTCTGACCCTTAGAGTCCCAGAATCCTCCTTCTGAACCAGCACTTCTCGCGGGTAAGTTAGGGAAAGCTGCCCCAGTGGTCCCTTTACTGCCAAAGCCTGACCTTCCAATGTGATTGTCACATTGGATGGCACTTCAATTGGCTGCTTTCCAATTCGTGATTCCTTGCACTCTATCGTCTTCTTCAAAAACCCAACATGAGGTACACTATAAACAGCGAATCCCTTTCTCTCGCCCAAGAAAGCCGACCGCAAATTGCTGAAAAATGGCAGAAAACGCAGTTCACCAAATCAGAAATAAACCACCCTAATTCATGAATTTACCATTAAGAACTCAGGTAAAAAAAGTCCGATACTAGCTAGTCAATGTAATGGAAACTGCAAAAAGTAATTTCTTATGTTCCATTGGGTTTCTGAAATTCATAAAAGTTTCAACCTTTTCCAAACACTGGGGAACAAAGGAACGGAAACTTCAAAACATAAGAACACAAACTAATCATTAGTTTCTTGAGTTCCACTGGGTTTCAGAAAAATTCACGAATACAGTTCAAGTTTGGACATCTTCCAAAATTTGAAACCCGAGAACAATGTAAAGGAAACTTCAAAAACATAACAACGCAGTCTAACATTAATTTCTTATGTTCAATTGGGTGTCTGAAAAACTCATGAATCCGGTTCAAGTTCTGACCTTTCCCCAAATTTGAGACCTGAGATACCACCACTGGCCTCAACTGAGGCAAATGCACTAAAATATGGAGCCCTGAGCATTAAAACCACATAAAAATTCTATTCACTCCCCACAATGGTATTCTCTGCTTCTCTCGCTCCATGTTTGCATTGGATTTGTTAATTCCATTTTAATTTTCCCACCTTTCGACGTGTGGGTATGGTGGGGGAGTGGCTGGCCATGAAATCGAAACGGCAGCATTTGAAATGTGAAATTAAGGTAAGGTTACAGGCTATCGTCTTCTACCTCCAGATTAAACTCTACATGCTTAAAACAGTTTTCTATTTAATAGAATAAATTAACTGGAAATAATCAAATCCTGAAATTCCCACAACCTATAATTTAATCTTCTTGAAAAATGCTTCAAATTGTCAGAAAGATTCAAACTTTACAAATCATTACCAGTAATTTTGACCCCAAAAGGGGAGGAACAGAAAGCAAATGCTTGAATTAGTGAACAGAACAGTAAAAAGTAAAACTAAATTGTGAAGTTACCTGGTTTGGAAAGGTGAGGAAGTGAGTGAGGAAGCCATTGTTTTCAAGAGCTTGAGAGCATCAGCTGCTGAGCTTTTTGTCCTTTGCTTCTTTGGACGATGAAGAGAAGCGGATGGAGCTTTTGTTATCCAGTTCCAGTTCCCACCCGCTTGTTACAATGACAAAACTACCCTTTCAACTTGGGTTCTCCCACGCCCAACTCGTAAGGTCCATGAAAGAGCCCAAAAGATTAAAACTTTTTCAACTACACTCCAAGGGATTCCCATTTTATTTTAAAAAATGGATTAGTTGTGAGATCTACTTCACATAAAACTTTAACCATTTGTAAGTCTCGATTTATAGATCATTTTTGTAAAAATTTAATTCAATTCAAAATCATTTGCCTATTTAATTGCACAATGAAATTTCAATGTTTTCTTATAGTAAAGTCTTTATCAGTTTTTTTGAACATAATTAGATGCCTCTAATATTTTCAATTTGACAAATATATTTGTAAGAATGATCTATGAGGTCCAATTTAAAAATAAAAAAAATTAATGAAAAAGGCTTGAAAACTTTGAATTTTAACGATAAGGACAAAATAAAGGGTAAGGTGAATAGTATCAGGATTGATTTTTTAGTGTTAAAATGTGATTTTTCGTTAAAGTGAACAGTACCGGAAGCTTTCCGTTAAAGTTCATTTTAAAAAATAAACAATTTGAATTGTTATAGTTTGATGAGGTGTGAATCCCATAAGTCCCACACCTAAATTCTAATTTTATAAAAGAAAAAAGGGAAATCCATTTCTGTAAAGGCCTCTTTCAAATACAATTCCCTTTGAGGTTGTACACCAAAACCTTAGAGCTGAACACCCAAAGCGAAATATTTTCTAGACAATTTTATACATTCGCAAAATGACTAAAAAGTCCCAACCTTAAGACATACTTTTATTAGAAAATAAAGGAAAAGACATTGCAAGTGGTCCTGGATTCTTCCTCCATCAAGTGTGATTCTTGTTTTTCATATTGTAGAAAATTATGCTCACCGTCTGACGCACATCCAAACCCAATTATTCAGCTACCACAAGCTCCTCCTTCCTTCAACAGTGGACGTCTAAATTTTCACTTCTGTAAAGTTGAACTGAAATTTCTCTGGGAATCAATGGTTTGTGGGTGAAATTTACCAACTTTCTATGGTTTTTCAGTTCATCAATGAGTGCTCTCAACTGGGTAGTCCACTGATCAAGTGATAAAGCTTCCCTTTTTAATCTTTATCCAAAGTTTACTGAATATGCCATGTGTTTTCATGCTTTTAATGCCATTTTTATTGACTATATGGAGCTTTTGAGACATGGGTTTTAGAAAAGTTTGAGACTTTACTGTGAGGAGTTACTGGGGGAAAAAAAATGAGGGGTGTTGTAGTTTTGCCACTGCGGTTTCTGATATGGGTTTTCCTCACTGGCTGTTTTTACTGCCAGAGGCCTTCTGTGGTAAATGTTGGAGCAATTTTTACTTTCAACTCGGTTATTGGTAGAGTTGCAAAGACAGCCATGGAAGCTGCTCTATCTGATGTTAATGCAGATTCAAGAATACTCAGTGGGACGGAGCTGAAGTTGCATATGGAGGATGCAAATTCTAGTGTGTTCTTGGGATCCGTTGAAGGTACTTAATTGATCAGTATTCTTATTTTTGTAGATGAATATCCTTACTTGTTACAGTTTAGAGCTGTAGTGGTTGTTCTTTTCTTGGGTCAACTTTGAGTTATAGCAACTTTTATGGTGCTTTCGGACGAGGGACTTTCAATTTGTTAGGAATGTACAACAAAAATTAGATAGAAGTATTCGAAAACAGCTAGATGCAATACATTACTTTCAAATGATTCCTTGAAAGGTGTCATTCAAAAATCGTTTGTTTAGTGTCTTTGAAGTGTTTTAGTAGTAGTTTTATAGTGCTTGAGTAGTTCATTGCTGGTGTTATTGTAGTACCACTTAATTGAGTCTGGGGTTCCTGTGTCCAAACCGTGTCCGAGGCGTGTCAGCCTGTCAGGGTGTCCGACACACACTTTGGGGTTTCGGAGTGTCCGAGCAACATAGCTAGTGAGTCGTAAGACGATTTATAGGATATTCTCAGGTTCCTAGGACTCCATATTATATGGAAACCTCTCTTATTTGTTGCAGATTTGAAGTTCCAACTTCCAAAACACATGTGGAATCAATCGCTGATTTTCGCACCTCTGCTCTGACTAGTTTTAGATTTCCTTCACCATTATAAGCCCTTCATTAGCTCTTTCCATGTCTTTCATATTCATTTTCAATGGCACTATGTCCCGTTGTAAAGTTAATTCACTTTTAATATCTCCACATGCTGCGCTTCTTATCCTCGCTTGGGACGTTGGATATTGAACTTTACTCAAGAGTTGCAAACTATCTAACCCACATTTCTTAATGGCTCACTTTTTGGGAGCAGCTTTTCAGGTGCTTGACAAAAGTATAGTAGCCATAATTGGACCCCAGTCCTCTTCAATAGCTCATATGATCTCTGAAATTGCTAATGGTCTCCAAGTACCTCTGATCTCATATGCTGCCACTGATCCTACTCTCTCTGCTCTCCAATTCCCATTCTTTCTCCGAACTACACAAAGCGATGCTCACCAAATGGCTGCTATGGCTGGTTTAATTGATTTTTATGGGTGGAAGGAGGTTATTGCTGTCTTTGTGGATGACGATTATGGGAGGAATGCAATATCTTCTTTACATGATGAACTTGACAAAATAATGTCAAGGATTTCCTATAAGTTGGCGTTGCCTGTCGATTTTAATCTAAGTGACATTGCTGATTTACTCAATAAATCCAAATTGCTTGGCCCTCGTGTCTATATTGTTCACGTGGATCCTGATCCCAGGTTGAGAATCTTTACTGTCGCCAAAGAACTTCATATGATGACAAGCAATTATGTGTGGTTTGCAACAGATTGGCTTTCTTCTACAATAGATTCATTCTCTTCAATGAATCGTACTTCACTTGCTGTCCTTCAAGGTGTAGTTACTCTTCGTAAGCATATCCAAGAGTCGAGGCGAAAGCATGCATTTATGACTAGGTGGAAAAAAATGCAGCAAGACGGTTTAGCAAGTTCCGAGTTAAATGTCTATGGACTTTATGCTTATGACACAGTTTGGGTTGTTGCGCAATCGATTGAAAATTTTATAAATGAATACAGAAATATCTCATTCTCTGTCATTGATAAATTACATGTCATGAAACCATCTCAAATTCAGCTAGGCAAGCTTAAAGTCTTTGATGGTGGATCTCTTCTTCGTGAGAAGCTATTGGAGACAAATATGAGTGGTTTAACTGGTCACGTTGAATTTGATCATGAAAGAAGCCGTGCTATTGGGAGTTATGATATCATTAATATTGATCAGATGACAATTCGTACGGTTGGTTTTTGGACTAATTATTCAGGTTTATCAGTTTCTCCCCCAGAAACTCCTAAAAGGAGAAGAAGTATCTATTCTCCACTGGATCAGAAGCTTGGCAATATCACGTGGCCAGGTGGAAATACAGAAAGACCACGTGGTTGGGAGATTGCAGATAATGAAAAACCGTTGAGAATTGGAGTTCCAAAAAGAGTGAGCTTTGTTGAATTTGTTACAGAACTGAACAACAGCCATAAAATCGAAGGATACTGTATTGATGTGTTCAACGAAGCAAAGAAGTTTGTCCCGTATGATGTTCCTCACAGATTTGAACCTTTTGGTGATGGTCGGTCCAATCCCAGTTATGATGATCTTGTGAAGATGGTTGCAGAAAAGGTAAGTAAACTTTACACAGTTTTGATTTGGAATCCAAAAAAACACTTAAAATGTGACTGGTTTTTGGGGTGATATTACCTGCCAATGCATGGAAACATGATGTGAATATGAGTCAAAACATGCAGATAGCTCAGAAGAATCTAATGTCAAGTACCGAAAACTTTAAATAGATGATAGCATGACTGCAGTAACTATCTCGTCTTCTAATTGAAATTTTGCACCAGGTGTTTGATGCTGCTGTTGGGGACATTGCAATTGTGAAAAACCGGACAGTGATGGCGGATTTTTCTCAGCCCTATGCTACCACCGGGCTAGTGATAGTGGCTCCTATTGACAATTCGAAGTCAAATGCTTGGGTTTTTCTCAAACCATTTTCATTGGAGATGTGGTGTGTCACTGCATCTTTCTTTGTGATAATTGCTGTGGTAATGTGGATTCTTGAGCATCGAGTCAACAATGATTTTCGGGGTCCTCCTAAGAGGCAGATCGTTACAATGTTTCTGTAAGTTTTCTGTATTTGTAAATGGAGTCCTTTACAATTCTTTTTGAAAATTAATATCTTGAGTACTTTATCATTACTGCAAATGATTATTATTATGTACTTTTAACTTAACCGATCATGTTGCACTTAAAGATCCACTTACATTCACAGGAGACTAGGTTCTGACATCAATCAACCCTTTCATATTGCAGGTTCAGCTTCTCAACGCTTTTTAAGACAAACCGTAAGCAAACTTTTCGAATCTGCAACCTAGTATTTCTTAGTAAAATGAATCCCAAAAGTTAGCATGTTCTTCCTAAAGTTCACATCTTTTAGATTACTACGGACTTTTCCAGTTGCATATTGTTAATAAATAGTTTAACAGTATGTAATCATTTCCTCATGAGTTTATGTATTCTTATTGAAAGAACAAAGAAAATTAGCCTGTACTGCTCCTGTTCTACCATCCCTTCAAATAGTAAAGTATTTACTTTCTTATCAATCACAGAAGAAGATACCGTGAGCCCGCTTGGGCGGATGGTGATGGTGGTATGGCTTTTCCTATTGATGGTGATCACATCAAGCTATACTGCAAGCTTGACTTCAATCCTTACAGTTCAGCAGCTTTCGTCACCCATCACTGGAATTGATAGTTTGATTGCAAGCAATTGGCCTATAGGGTACCAAGTAGGGTCATTTGCTTATGGCTATCTGACTGATAGCCTCTACATTCATAGGTCAAGACTTGTTCCACTAGGCTCCCCGGAAGAGTATGAAAATGCACTGCGGAAAGGGCCGGATGATGGAGGGGTGGCAGCTATCATAGACGAGCTTACTTATGTTGAATTATTTCTTTCTAGTCGAACTGATTTCGGAATTATTGGGCAAACATTTACGAGGAGCGGATGGGGGTTTGTAAGTACCTTTGTCTTTCACATTAGATATTACGTTTTTGATCTTGTTGCACACTTAAACGAACATCTGAATTCTAAAATGATTATTGTCTGTAAGTTTTGTTCACTGAATATTGTGTTATGGCCTTTTTCTTATCTTTATTCACTATATGAATTAGGCTTTTCCAAGAGATTCTCCCCTTGCTATTGACATGTCCACTGCAATCTTGAAACTTTCGGAGAATGGAGCACTTCAGAAGATTCACGAGAAATGGTTCTGCAAGACGGGTTGTCTTAATAAGAATCTGGACGCTGACGAGTCTAACCAACTCCACTTGATCAGCTTCTGGGGTCTGTACCTATTATGTGGCGGCTTCACTCTCGCTGCGCTTATAATCTTTCTGCTAAGAGCAGTTCACCAATTTGTGCGCTACAAGAAACAGCACACGAACCCGCTGTCATCTTCTTTATCCTCAAGCTCATGGAGTTCTCAATGGTCTCAGGTCCTGGTCAACTTTGTTGACTTCATCGACGAGAAGGAAGAAGCTATCAAAAAAATGTTTGCTCAGGGTGACAGTACTCAAGGTCAGGTTAGCCGATAAATATCTAGATCATGAAAGAACAAGCTTGCTTATGTTAGTTTAAGCTGAGAATTCTGATAGTTAACAGAGACTACAGAGTAATTTTATTTGATTTTATCAGTTTTTGAGCATTTACTGTATATATCACTTTCTTCCCCTAATGCTTAATTGAGAAATACTTCTCTTAACATTCGAGTTAATTACAAAATCTGCCCCGAGGCTTGACGTCGCTTTTAAAATGGGACACAATGCTTTTATTTTTCACTTAACCCCCTGACGTAGTAAAGCGTTAATAATTCAAGGCATTTTTGTTTACAACTGCAAACCTCAGGAGCGTATTTTTTAGTTAGTTCTAAAATTATCTTGGATTATGGATTTTGCTGGCAATTTTGAATTTTTCCATTAGGTTTTGTCAGAAAAAATTGGTAAGAGAGATGGGTTTCCATTGTAACAAGATTCATTGTTCAAGGAGGAATAATGCAACATGCATTATCCTGAATTCTGTATCACTTTGCATGGTTGAGAAGTTACCACTCACCTTTCCATTTACTGGAGTTGGATGCTTTTGTCCGGTTTCAGCTGTCCTAGTACAAATGTATTGTTCATTTCTTTCTGTTTCTCAACCCATTGGCAGATTTTTATTTTTTATTTTATATATAATGATTTTGGCAAGTTAATCAGCAATAATTTAGGTATGCGGAAGTGGGTTCCTGAATAAGGAAAAAAAAGGGTAATCAATCATTGTTTGGTGTGTCTACAATGAAGAAACATGAGTGGCAATGCTTAATTTCTAGATAATTTTAACGAAAAACTTACAGTACTGTTTACTTTAACGAAAAACTATATTTTTACATTAAAAAATCAATTCTGGTAATATTCACTTTACTCTTTATTTTGTCCTTGTCGTTAAAACTCAAAATTTTCAGATTATTTTCATTAGTTTAATAAG
>JAOTRO020193174.1:0-10436 GCA_028566515.2 Pyracantha coccinea | reverse complement strand
TATTATACAAATGATGAAATATGTGTGTTAAAAGGTTAATAACTTAAAAAATAAAATTTTCTATCACTTATATAAAAACACGTAGTGTATCATCCGTGTTCCGACCACTATGACAAATTTCTCCCCAAATTCATATAATCTATTTTCACTTTTTCCACTCTATATATGTCATGGCTTTGCTCATAAAAAGAAATGTATGGGTCTGAGTGAGTGAGTCATTAACCATTAAGACTTTTAGAGAGAGAGAGAGAGAGAGAGAGAGAGAGAGAGATGGGAGGGATGGGCGAGCTTCATCACTCCATGTCCATGGCTTACACAAACAGTGGCCTTCACAGCCCTTCCCTAGGTTGGGATTGTCACAGCCACCTTGGAGTCCTCAACACAGACAGAATGTCCTTAGGTCTCTCCACTTTTTCTATCTTTATTTCTCTCCTTTCACTGTTTTTGTCTATATTTATATTTACTTGTCGTTGAATATAACACAGTGATATATTTCTAGCTTGCTAGGGTTAATTATAAGTTTTGAATAATATGTGCAGCTATGGAAGAGTACATGATGATGAATGCACCATTTTACTCATCGCCTCATGTAGATCAGTCGGATTTCTCGACGGGGTACTTAGAAGACGCTTTGATTGAATTTAGCGAGCGATCCAAAAGAAGACGCTTGCTCTCGTATACCGATGGTGATAACGAGCTCAAAGACTCCTCCACTGCTCTTATTGCGAAGGTATTGCGTTAGCTTACTCGAGAGATCTCTCGTTTTGCATGCCTTGTTTTTATAATCGTAAGAGCTTTTTCATAAATGTTGAGCCAATTTCTGACTTAAATTTTATAAACAGAGGTACTGGAATTCAGACTGGAAAGTGTCTGAGAATTTTGATTGCATGAGCCCGCTAACTACTTCCAGTTCTGGGCTATCAGGTAATTACATAACAATTAATTACTTTATTTTAGCTTATCTATAGTAGTTTTAGTTCTTTCTTAATTGTTGTTTATAGTTAATGTTAAAATGGTTTAAATTTCAGTTCTTCTAGGTGATCCTGTAAGTATAACCACACCAATGAGCAGACTCGTGTCCGAAGAGATCCCAAACGACATAGTCGGCACAAAGATAAACACACCAGAAGAGCCAACAATGTCAGCTCCCGAAGCTTTTGATTCCTCCTCCTCTTCTTCTAGCAAAGACTCGGCCAACACCAACTCTGATTATTTACCTGCTCCCAAAGAAACTTTTTTAACCAATATTGCTGCTCCAGCTGTAGGTATGTAAGCATATGAATCTAGTAATATACGTATTCAATAATGTTATATAAACACACACCCTCTAATTGAAGTGGATCCTACTTGGCATACGGGATTTACTAGTATTAGAGAGTGTGATAGCATGTGTGCCTAAATAGCATTACTAAACAAATTTGACGGCATTGTTGACACGTTTTCTAATACAGGTGGTGGTGGTGATGAAAAGAGAAAAAAGAAGAGGGTGATAACAAAGGTGATCTATCCATTTGCGTTGGTGAAGCCGGGCGGAGTAGAAGGCGACGTGACCTTAAACGACATCAACGAGAGAATCCTAATGCCGCCAACACGGCCAGTACGACACCCAGTTGGGGACTTTGCGTGTCGACCATGCGTGTCTGCCGATGGCCCTGGCCTTTCTGGCAAAGCTGTGGTGGCCCTTACCAGGATTCAAACCCAGGGCAGAGGCACAATCACTATTATCAGAACCAAAGGTTAAATTAATCATTGTCATTTTATTAGTTAATGGCCTCGGTGCTAGCTAGTTAGCATGCATGAGCTCGACCCATCTTTGATTAATTAGCTAATTAGTTTAAATTAATATGTTCGATCTCTCTGAATTGTATAGAAAACCATATATATATTTCCAGAGTCCATGTGTAACATGCATGTGTTATGGGTTTACTTTTGCGTACACATAATTAAAATTTGTTGTTTACTAATTAAGTCTCTGTTAATACTCAAGTTTTTTTTTTTTGGCCACTTAGTACTACGATCTAGTAGTATTCCTCTTCGTTTGTAAGTGAGAAGTTTCATGTTCGATTTTCGCAAAATGCGAATTTGAACCGCATTATTACTAGTCCATCGTGAAGCTAAATCCAACCCCTCATCCTCAGTGTAGTTAATATCGTTTGTTACAAAAAATTACTCAAAAGTTTTTGTGTAGATTACTGAGTAACTGAGGTATTAAACGTGCAACAAGAGACGTCATTTCTGAGGTCATAATAATTAACATGGTAGATTTAATGGAAAAGAAGAAAGTAGTAAAAGAAAAAGCACGAAATGAAAGAAAGAAAAAGAAGAGAAGAGAAACGAAAATGCCTCTTCAAAGATTAAAGCTCCCAATATATTCTGGCACACAGAGACCTGCCTATAAGGCAATATATGTTCTCTCTGATATGCCCCAGTTTTCGCAAGGTGTAAAGACTAAAGTAAAAGTAGATCAGTTTGGTCATTTGATTTGTTAAAGTGGGGACAATTGGAGGGGTGCATAATACATCCATCGGATCTCATTAGTTATGACCATCAAACAATAAAAATACTGTACAGATGCAAAACTAGACAATAACGATTGACATTAGTTGCACAAAATAAAACGATTAAAAGATATATCAGTAATAATAAAAATACAGCACAAAATAAAACAATAAAAATACTGTACAGATGCTTTTACACACCTCATTACACATTTGTTTGCCCCATTACATACAACTAACGTCAACATTTATTCTATTGACGATGAGATGTAATATAACCTAACCCATTGATAATTTTTGAATATAAGATGGATGGATTTAATCACCATCACTGCGCATTTCAAAACCTTACGTACATATAATGTTTGAAACAATGACAGCTTTATCATCTTCCATCGTTTACCTTTAGCTTTACCTTTTTCATAGCTACCTGCTGCAGACCTTCTTCTCCAAGACTCCAACTACTACCCTAAAAAGTAAAAATCAAATCATTTTCCAATATGAACATATATATGTATGTATGTATACATCGGATCGACCAAGACTTTTAAGGCATGGGGATCATGAGGCACGCAGTAGGTTAATTATGTAATTAATTCTAAGCAGTGCGCCAATCATAGAGTATATATACACTGTTCTCTGATTGTTTAGTATTTACTAATGCATACATTCTTCATGTTCTATGGTGCATGTCTTCTTCAATACATAGGCCAGTAATTGCCCACAATTCAAAAACATCGCATGGATTATCGGACAATATCTAACATGTGGGACCATATATATGAAAACACGCACCCAAGTGAGAGTTTTATATATACTTTGTTTTAATTAATTGCTCTTTATATGTGCTACACTGATGATCGATCACTACCCTCGAATAACCTTTGACTTTTTTGATACAAAATTCTAATATAATACGACTAGAGCTCAACAAGAGAAACTTCGATAATGTTGTTTGATTAAATTATAACATTTATGCAGTTCGATAGGACAAATTCTAATATACGACTTGAGCTAGACTTAGCTAAATGAAACAAACTTTGATAGCGTTGTTTGATTAAAGTAATTATAACATTCATGTAGTTTGTTAGGACAAAAATATTGGAGCCTCATGCTTTACATGAAATACTTTGGCGTGTGTATTGTGTAGTAGCTACATACGACGTCCTTGTACAAATTGCTTTGTGCGTGAGTGGCAAAGGAGTGACAAGGATTGGTGTTTTGTCTCGTTAGAACAATCATTGTTGTTGGTTTAAGTTGAAGATAGCTTTTTCTACTTTTTTATGTCCAAATTTCTTAAGGATTTGCAGAATCTAGGTCAGTTATATATAAAGAAAAGAAAAAGGGTTATGCCATTCTCAAAATCCAATATATATTGCAAAAATATAATATATATATATATATCTATATTTTTTTTTTCCAAAAAGTAAAGTAATAAAGAAAAAAAGAGAAAAATCAAAGAACCATGCAGCAAAAAAGACCTAAAAGGATGAGTAGGGTGGCTCAAGGAGTGAAAGTAAAAAAATTGTATTAATTTAACGATAATACTTGCATCCTCCTCAGACGGGGATGCACTTATCCCCTCATTTGCGAATAACTTGTCTTGAGCGTACAAATTTCTTAATCAGAATCATTCAATTTCTTATCATTATTTGAAGATCACTCGTATAAAAAATCATTTGAATGAGAAATATCCCTTAATCATTTAAACGTACCAAAATGAACATTTTACTTGGTACTTACATTGTTGAATTTTTACATACATCTAGTCATGATCTCTCATTTAAATGATATTTTGTACAGGTGATCTTCAAATAAATATTAAAAAATTAAATGATTCCGATTATAAGATTTTTTCTTAAAAGAAGAATGCAAGTATTATCCTTCGTTTAATATTTTGATATTCGACCTTTCAAATAAAAAAAATGAAAAGGGTCAAAAGGTAATATAATAATCTCCACACACTATTTGACGTTCCAAAAAGAAGATAACTTCTCTGTTAAGAACTTGGTTAAAACCGTAAACCCCTCACTAATATCAGGTTTGTGATCATGTGCATGATTTTTCTCTTTCATTGAATGAAAAATCCAACAATATTAGTGTTGTACTCAATTAGCATCGCTTTAGAGCGATCCCATATTTTTTTTATCATGATTGATGCTAGAGAGATTATTTTCTTAAATCATATATTAATCATACGATGTGACGTTTTGATTGAATTTCACTTATAAATTTTTTTAGGAATCCAATATCAACCGCTACATTATGCGATTTACAAATTATTGTCTAAATAAATGATCTCTCTTACATTTTTCTTTCAAAATTCTCGTTATTTCTTGTATATCTTATTTAAAGGGAATTGCTATTAGCACTTCAATAATCTCATTTGGCAATCTAAACTTTCTATAATTAGAAAGAAAAATACACTTGTGAGTAGTGTAGAATGAGATTTTTGGAATGCTAATAATAGTTTCCCATTTAAATTAGAAAAAGAAAATCCCTTGGTATATGTGAGAATATCATCGACTTTTTCTTTTCCAAATGCCCAATCTTTCTCATTTAAAACATGGATTATATTGCTATGGGGATTAAAAGGATAGATTGTAGAATGCTGCTATCTATATACAAATTTTTACTTTTTAAAAATCTCTTGTTGGTTTATGTCTTTTAATATTTTTTTTTAATTTATTTAATTCAATGACAAAAAATTGAAGGGGCGGTGAGAGGACTGCCCAAATTATATTGATATAGTTCACCAAGCCCACGAAGGCCCATTATTAAATGATTGCTTCAGAATCGGTATTGGGCGAATAATTAGCCGTGAGGAAATTGCAAATAATTATATGTGATTGGCTACTACAGCCGTCATGTATGTGATTGGTCAAAGTAAAAGTCAAAAGTCCAAAGCTTGAACTCGGACCAACCATTTGACCCCTCACCCACTGCAAGAGATGGTCAACACTCATTGGTCATTAGTCAAACATCACCGATACGTTTCTCATTTATGGCAACGTAATCACTTACATAATGACATATTGTAGGAGAAGAATTAGAGCACAATACTTTTTCCTTCAATTACATAATTAAATACTATTGTTAAGTTATAAATTTTTTTTTTCTGCTAATATGATAACGCATCGCCGTCACATTACGGGAGCTGATCATTCCCGAAATCGTTACCTTAATCATAAGGAGATGTACATACGTAGGTTTTGTAATCAGTTCATGAGCTACGAGAATTTGTTCATGGCTCAAATTCACCCGAAGAAGGCCAAGGCAGAAAAGAACTACGTACAAAAATCGTAAAATGTACTCATGAGCATCATGACATATTTAATGGTTGTACAGAATCTCCATGAAATTGGCCACGTGGCTAACGTTAGAGACAATAGATTTATGGTGTGCACACCGTGTTCACTGTTGAGTTTTGGCCAACACTTGCTGACAAGCAAGTAGGTTCCTAGCTCCATGGAGGGAACACAAGGATTATCCAAAATGCAAATGGGAATTATGGGTGTAGATGCCACGCGGCGTATATAAAATAATTTTTTTATTCATATAGTGAGTTAGGATAAAATTTCGAATAATTGTGTCCAACCATGTTATACGTAGGTTACTTTTAAAGGATGTACGAAACCGCTTTATATTTTAGTAGCCCTTGATGATTGCATGCGGTTGTACTTAGTTTGAAAGTTGTTTAAATCAAACAAATTCACTGAATATTTTGGTCAAATGACAGTCCAAACTCAAACTCCGTCACGCATACAAATGGCCGCCATAAAAGTCCTCTGTGTTTCTACATTCATTAATTTCTCAAGGATATATAAGCATAGAAACAAAATGGGGGACGTGTTCTTGCCATCTTTGAATCAAAGAGAAACAAAAACAAAGACAGAGGCCCAAATTTCAATTACTATTATTATTACTACTCGACCGATCAAAATTCATGAACAAAAAACAATCTAAACGTGTACGCGTAAAAGAATCCCTAGCAACAAAATGCATGACAAATGAAGTTAGACCAAGTGCGTAAGTACTAAAACCCTCACATAAACTGATCAACAAGGAAAAACAGATGAAGGGTTTTTGTTTGGTGTAGTTGCTGTTTGATCAAAGCAGACACAGGCAAAGATGGACTTCAGAATCCTCTTCAGAACTTGGCCGCGTTTTGGAATCCAGCGACTACTGCGAGGAACCGCCATTCCCCTCACTGCAGAAGCAGAAGCAGAAGCAGAAGCAGCCATAGTCAGATATTGGTCAGTGCTTCTACTCGTAGCTAGCCAGCTAGTGATGAAGTGGGTGACAGCCGGGAGAAAGGGAGGCAGTAGTGAGTGGAGGCGGTTTGTGATAAGCTGCCGACACCAAGATGGATAGATTATAAATTAGGGTGCGTTGAAGCCGCGTAGGGATGTCCTTTCGAGTTTTAACCGAGTGAGCAACGCGTCTGGTGGCGTACGTGGTGGTGGTGGTGATGCTGCTCGTATACTCGTGTATATATAATTGTATGCAAAGACTCGTTCTTTCTATAAAAATGCTCTTACCCAACCACCACCCCCCTTACACAATTAAGCCCCTAATTCTCCCACACGCTTTTGTCTCAATTATTCTCTTTCGTACTCGGCTTTGAACAGGTCAGTATTTTCATACAAAAGTACGGTACGGTCGCTTTATTTATATTTGCACAAAATTTTAGGCCCCTTGGTACTAACTCGTTCCTCCTCAATTTTATGTCAACAATAATATTATGTATTATAAGCGCGTTCTATTCCACAAGACATTTTTCGGTATGCCCAAATACGAGCACACACTATATATTATTATACAAGTTGTGAGATATTTGGAAAGGAAAAAATGTGTTTGCTATTAGCATATTTATTTACTTACTTACTTGAGGCATAGGTAGTGTGCGCAAAATACAAACACGTGCACTATATGTAATTATACAAGTTGAAAGATACTTGGAAATAAAACAGGGTTGCTATTAGCATATTCATTTACTTGAGGCATAGGCGGAATAGAGACTTGACGTGAAAATACAGCAATACCCTTTCTTAACTAAAATAATTACAATACTAAATCTTCTCAATCTACTACAATACCCTACTTGGTCAATCGATTCTCACAATTACATCATCTTCACCACCCGATCCATCACTCGAATCGTCTACCTCGTGGCTCTTATTTGGGTTTGTACTTTGCTGCCCTGGAGGATTTGCTTGGCCTGTGAATTTTCTCACTTCAAGGTTCTTTCTCACAGTTGTTGCCCCTTCTGATCCGACTGAAACCAGCGGACGGCCGTGATGTGATGGAACACTCGGATATGATACATTGTGTGAACGGCCTTGATATGATGGCATGCTTGGATATGACTTGGCGTGTGATGGATTAATCGGACCACTTCGAGCACGCCTCCTCTGATTCACATTCACCTTGTTTGCATAACAACATAAGAAAAGTAGTTGGCTTGAATAAAAAGATAAAACCAAAATCATCCCAAGTAGTAAAGAACATCAAGAAACTGAGCTTACCATACTGCCGTAAACGCTTAACCGCATCGCCCTCGCCGACAAGCTATTGTTTTGTCGGGCAATCCCTTCGGGGTTCTGCTTTTGTTGCTTTGCTTTGGAAATTTGCTCAGGCCAACTCATAAGACCACTATGCTCTCCAGTAAAAGACCCATGAGGATGGTGATCAAGTGCACTTGATACAAATGGGGATGAGCGTCTAATCAGAGCACTGTCAGATTCAAATGCTGCAATGTCGAATATAATCACTCTCGATCTTGTTTCAACAAGATAACTGGATCCTTTATGAGAAAAACTGGCTAGCCTAGTGCCTGTGATCAATTAGCAGCAAAACTGATTAGCACTAACGATGTGGAAGTGGTTTATGCAAGAATGAAACTTGATCCGACAAGTATCTTTCGAAACAGAAGTTTATTATTACCTGATGTTTCCAGATTCTGGAAGCTCTGGTAACCATGTGAGGGGAATAGAGGTGCAGGTGATGTGATCAGTTCTTCTTGGACACCTTGGGTTTTAACAAAACCCTCTAACAGAAATCCAATGGAATGGTACGGAATTTCAAAAGATTCGTCCCTTAGATATATCGTCATCACTGACCTTTCCGCAACAAGAGTTCTCAAAACTTGCATTGCCATTTTCTCAAATATTTGTGGAAGGAAAAGTTTCAAAAGAGCAATAGAACTTTCCTAAAAACAAAATGGAATTAAATAAAATTAGTTACATCATAATAAAATCCATAATCCTTTCAAAAATTCATATCATCATATTATCTTTTCACTTGCCATGCATTACAAAGTTGATTAAAACACTATGTTGAGAAAGTACTGAAACTTTGACAAACAGCACTCTTCATGTCATGTTGATAGCAGTAACAATCTGAAATTTTTGGCAAGAATACCTGCCAGAGGAAGTCTTCTACCGACGGATCAGACCGGAGCATTGAATTTATCTTATGAGTTTCAATGCAAAAGCAGAGAACCACAGAATCTGTGATCATGTCACAAATGTAGGGCTTTCCGGTTAGCGCTTCATACAGGCCCAAAGTACTCCCGTGAGTAAAAGTTGGATGCAGCGACTGCTTGTTTTTAATGCTCTTACTTGTCCACTGCCACAAATAATTCTCATCCGTGAGGAAAAAGAGAAAATGTTGAAGCTTCAAACCATCACATTACCTTTCAAACCATCACATTACCTTGACTACACCAGTGGAAAGAAGCCAAATACCAGTAGGCTTGGATCCCTCCTCATAAAGCGTCACACCACACAATTTCATGGTTTCCTCCGTAGAAGCTTCAACTGGTTCACGAACCGAAGGCGGAAGAGCCCCCGTTAGAGGATGGAGACTAATCAAATCATTTATTTTTGGGATCTTTACTAATGGAGGATTCCTTAGAAGCTTTTTCAGATCAGTCTATATGAAAACAAAATAATAACAAAATCAATTATCGTCAAAGAGTGAGGCACACACACACACTGAATAATTATACGACACAAAAAATCACCAACACGCACCTGGACTGCGTCATGAAGATGAAGCGTCTCTTTTTCTTCCAACATGCCAACCTTCTCTAGGTTTTGGAGATATTCAGTTAAATGGTTTAGAACCGAGAATGTTACTTGTCTTGTTTTTACAACACGCAAAACCTGAAAATTCCAAATATACAAATTCATACAAGACAATCTCATGCTAAAATATTCTTTCCAAGCAAGAACAAAGAGGAAAGTTTTAACTATACACGGTAGATTAAATGTACTTCGGCTAAAAACCCTCCAACTTGAATCCAGCCCGATCAGCATATCCATGAAGAAACTTAACTAACAAACCTGAGGAAATGTGACATGAACATCTTCCAGAAACTTTTTTGCTTCTTCTCCTTCTGCCTCACTTTCATTAATGACGATTGAAGCAACTTCACTATCACCTGAATAAATAAGCACTTGAAGAACAATTACATGTTTTTCAAAATACAGGGCTACTGGATAATAACCAAAACAACTTCCACTCTTACGTTATAACAACAATCACAAAAGGTATAAGCTAGAAAGAAAGGATAAAACCTATAAAATCATGAAGTTCCTGCCTTGCAATTCTATGGGCACGGAGAAAGGAAGCACAAATGTAACATGCAGATTCCAGCCTTTCCACAGTCAAATAGGTTACCAATTTCTGGGGGAAAATGCTAGTTTGAAGGAACTTATGGTAATTCGGGAAACGAACATGAGCTTTTAAACCTTTCCAGTCGCATAAAGGCTCACGTGAAACCAAGTCAATTGATTCGTCTACTGATTGCATCAAAATATTTGCAGTAGATTGTGTAATCCTTCCCTCATCAAGCATGTTCCAGTAAGCAGCTTGGACTCCTGATTTAAAATGGACTTTTTTTTTTTTGTATTAGCAAATGAGGCCACAGTT
>JAOTRO020193165.1:0-10437 GCA_028566515.2 Pyracantha coccinea | reverse complement strand
AAATCGCTTACTATGGAGAGTATCTTCAACAGTGAGTGAAGCCAGTCATATTGTTGTCGTTTTACCATCTCGTTCTTTTTGGTTTTATATAAATAAAATATCCAAATGCATCGTATGCTTAGTTGTGACATTTCTTGCCATGTAGTTGTTTGCGCACATAGCATCTGATGCTGTGTTGAAGCCCTTAGGTCACTTTGCAGAATCCCCGCTTGCAAGTAAATACCCACCCATTTATGCAGGAGAGTTTGTCGAACAGGAGCTTGCAGTAATCAATCTCAAGGGAAACAAAGAATAAGTTTGGTAACTTGTTACATGTGAGAAACATATTGTACTAGTCAACGATCAGAACAGCATTGTGAAAAGGAGTCTGTGGATGATATGAGTTGTAATAAAGAAGGTTGGGTACGGCCAATTGTGTCGTGTCATTATTTATCTTTGTATCATGTACTGACATTCTTTTGCTCCTCCAGCAATCATAGTTTTACCATTTCTTTGCATTCTTGAATGTCTAGTATTGGCTTCTTACTTGTCTTGAACTGTTTCGATTAGCACTACGCGTTTAAAGGGTGCAGGAGGTTTTCTGAGTGATTTTCGTAGTCAATAGGATGAAGAAACTGATTAGAGATAAGCTGGAAAATTATAAATAAATTATAGAAAATACAAAGGGTCATCAAATTTTAGTTGAACAACTACAACAACTAGCATACTGATGAGCAGCAGAGCTGAAGAATAATGGCATCATAGGTGTGACCTTTGAGTAGGATGGACATGCATGATAGCATGAGACCTGCATCATCCCCTATAAATTCGAATTGGAGACACCTTCTCCCTAACACTACCAAAGCATTATTAACAATTATCTTAGTTCTAACTTTCAATTAAGATGAGGTTTACTAGCAGGAAAATTATGGCTCTTCCAGTTTTGGTGTTTGTGTTAGTGATGACGGGTTTGGTGGATCAAGGGCAGGGAACTACTTGTACAAGCACTTTCTTCTCGGCACTAGTTCAGCTAATACCCTGCAGAGTGGCAGTTGTTCCTTTCAGCCCCATCCCACCGAGTGAGACTTGCTGCAATGCCCTCAAAGCTCTTGGCCAGCCTTGCCTCTGTGTGCTCGTCAATGGCCCTCCGATCTCTGGCATTGATCGCAACATGGCCATGCAGCTCCCGGAGAAGTGCACCGCCAACTTTGAACCATGTACCTTCTAGCTCCTCTAACACACTGCTTAAAACTGAGGAGCATATTTCCTTTTGGTGGTTTTATAATTTATGCTGCTGTTACTCGTAAGAGGCTATGTGTTGAGATACATATGCACTGAATCGCGTTGATTTTAACTTTAATCTAGGATTTGTACTCGTTGTAGTTTGATTTCCTATGTAACAGATTGTTAGTTTGTTTTAATAATGAAGTATTATTAAACTTTAATACATTCCTAATCACTTGTTATAATGTTTGGCTTTGAGGGTTTGTTTGGTGACACACACTGAATATATGTTGTGAATTCTGCAACGTGCATCATTCTCGTAAGCAAGACATATGTGCCAAGGGATATTGCTCACAGTTACTCCATCCACATGCCTAAGCCTACTTGTCCTAAACAAAAATTGACACTAATCTTGTTTGAATTTCGGGCAGCATTTGCGTGATTGACTACCACGAGGAATCACATTTCGTAAACCCTTCCCTGCTAGCGCAAAAATTGACACTAATCTTATTTATCACATTGCTAACATCTTTCACAGAGGTGAGAGTAGAGAGAGTGGATTCTAACGGAAACAGAAAAGGTGCATATAATCAACCAAACCTTTATCACTATCAAGTGCAAGAGTACAGATGAGTTGGAGCTATCGCCTAAAAGACTCGGGATTGTACAATTGAAGATTATATTGCATCACAACTAACACAACAATAATTTGTACCACCGATGTCCAGGGTAAGCTGTAAAAATACATGTCGACTGATGTTATTCATTAGAGTTGACATTTGAAATTGCACTGTAAAGACTCAAGGTTGCACAGCCTCTAGAAGTTTCTCATATACTTGCCTAGCAGACAAATCCTCTACCTGAAACAATCACCAAATGTTAAGGAAGAAAGCTAGCAAGATAAGTTAGATTAGTACATAAGAAGTTTCTTAGTTAAATTGGCATGTCACATGTTCTTGAGCAACTATAACTCATAGGTCATTTAGGGGTCATCCTCATACATTGCTTTTATATTCATGCTACCGTTACTTGTGATTGCTATTATTTTATAAACAGTACCGTTACTTTGATAAGCTGTCCTATCCTAAGTTTTTCAGAGTAGATGTATCATGTACTTGTGCATCCAGAAACTAAATCAGTGAATAAAGTCTGACACCGAAGTTAATGTATACAATCTTGGAAAACTTCTTTTGAAAAAACCGATATGGCTCTCTCAGGGACATTTGAAACAGATTATGATCATCAAGAAGCCACCCAATGAGTGACGGAGTGAGTGAGAGAGAGAACGAGAGATAGTAAAACTCGTTTAACTCACCACAAGGAGTTTTGATTTGTTATTCCATCCTCTCTGAAGAGTCATTTGGCTTAGTCTCAGACCCAACACCTATGCAAAAAAGCAATTGTGTTAAGGCTTAAACTAACCCTTGTCCCAAAAGATTGGGATCCTAAAAATTTAACAGACAAAGATGAAGCAGAATTATACTCTGGCCATGAATTCCAAAAGCTCGTTGTTTGCTTCTCCCCGAGCAGCAGGTGCAGCTACAGTGACTCTTACATCGTCAGCATTCACTCCTGGCATAAGAGAAAGAAGTGTGTAAATTATCAGCGATCTAAATTTCCAGCAAACAATTAACTTTTGGCAAGTATTACATATTAAAACTGCCAACTACAGGTGTTGTGGGATGCATACTGACCTCAAAAGGACTAGTACTTGCCATACAAGAAATCCAAAAATCCAATTCAAGTACATGCAGGAAATTCTGAATTATGATAGTAATCTGACCCGACAAGCAAGCATTGCATGCTGAATAGGATGACAGAAAACCATTTAATACTTTCTCTTACTTGTGATTGCTGAGCGTTGTGCACGATCTTCCACTTCTATAGCCACTTGAACGAGTCCCCCTTCTAGGTTTGATATACAAGGTGGCACAGGAGCATCCTACACACATCACATTACCCAATTAGCAAATATGGATGGAGTGATTATATATGGATGTTCATAAAAAGAAAACATGACAACATTGCAAAAGGGAATTGCTATGCTCATGTAGAAACAAATTGCTTAGTTGCCGGCCCAAAATCGACGTTTAGAATCCAAAAAGATGCATGACAAGGAGATATAGTGAGACATATACAGCCCTTTATTTATAGAAAATAATCCTTTTCCAGAATCGGCATACCACACAAGATGATGGTAAAAAGCCTTGTGTAAATTTTCTTCATACCTGTGGGTTGGTTTCAGCAGCAACTGTGCTTAAAGCACCATCAACAACATAAATGAAAGAAGCACCTTCCAAGTCTTCTTCGGAGCGATAGAGAACAAAGAGTCCACAACCCACACAGTTCATTCGAAATTGCTTCTCCAATTTCCCTTCCCCCCTGAATAATTATATCCACCAAGATTTCAAGGCATCAACAATGTTGCAAAATCATAACAATTGTACTCGAAAAACTAATCACAAAATCAAGCTTTGCTTAAAAAAGGTGTAGTTGCAAAATACTTTCCCAAATACGAAATAAACTACAAGAAACCGAGGGCCGGTGATCAGCTGGTGTTGAACATACATACATCAGTGACAACACCCAATCTTTAACTTAGACTAAAGAAATGAAGCACCTTTTCAACAAAACCTTTCCAGCCTCAGAAATGTTGAGCCTTGCAAGATGCTTGCTCTTGTCCAACACATAAGCCTTGTCCGTCTTCCTCTTCGGCATTTTCTGCAATTGGGTATCTTACACAACACACACTTCAGTATAGTTTGTAGCCCCCAAAATATTATTCAAGAAACTATCTTTTCAGAAACAGCGATTATACCCAATACAAAATTACCATTTAAATCAGCATTACCCTAATTTTCTTTTCAAGCTTATAAATTTCTAATCATACAATTAATCCAAGTAAAACCAATATATATATATATATATATATATATATCTAAAGAGAGAGGGGAGAGAGAGAACCAGTTATGAGGAGGTGGGATCCACAGTGCTTGCAGTAATAGACGAAGAGATCAGAGTCAGGTCCATCCGGAGCTGCATCCTCGCTCGAGTACGTGTGTGTTGTTCTCTTCGGCATTCCCTTCTTCTCTCTCTGTACTCTCTCCCCTCTTCTTCTCCTGCCAACCGGCGACTAGAAATTGGGAATTGCTCGAGGTCGACGTAGTTGGGTTAGGCCATAAGCGCGCAGAGGACTTAAAACGACGGCGTATCTTGTGTCATGTTCTGTCGTGCTAATATTATTTAAACTTGTTGGGCCGTACCATTGTTTTGTCGGCCCGGCCCATTTAGACGATTCCGCATATGGCCAGGAAAATCCAATTGCCTATAAAATTGTTAGAACCCTAAAAATATCCACCTCTCACTCTCTCTCTCTCTCTCTCTGTGCAGCTCTCTCGCTCTTCAGGTAATCTCATATCCATTGCTAAAGATCTTTACTTTTTATCTAGTCAGAGTGTTTTTGGATATACAATTCATGAATCTGTGTGGTAATTTCGTTTTCACAGTCAAGTGAAATCGTTTTCTAGTTTTTCTTTCAGTCCTTGAACTAAATTCATTAGGAATTTTCAGTAAAACCGTAGAATTTTTTTTAATTTTCTTGTAATTGAATATTTTTCACGGATTGTTATGTTGGAATTTTGTGTAAATTGTATATATATATATATTTTTTTTTGGTGGTAATCATCTAGGGTTGAAAGACTAGTTTTTATTTATTTATTTATTTTGGTATGGGTGGCAGGAAAAATCACCGGAGACCTAGCAATGACAGTCACATTCTTTGACGTCAACTCGGACTCCGGCCTGAAGAAACTCGATGACTACTTGCTTGCTCGCAGTTACATCACTGGATATCAGGCTTCCAAGGATGATATCACGGTGTATGCAGGTCTTTCAATGGCCCCTTCTTCCGAATTTGTGAATGTGTCTAGGTGGTACAACCACATTGCTGCTCTTCTTAGGATTTCGTAAGTCCGTAAAACTTTTCATGGGTTTGTTTTCTGTTTGTTATTACTTCTAATGGATTTCTTTGATTTGTGAACACTTTGACTTATTTGATTATTTTCATTGTAGTGGTGTAACAGGAGAAGGATCTGGTGTCACTATTGAGGGATCTGCTCCTGTCACCGGGGAAGCAATTGCTACACCGCCTGTAGCTGATACAAAGGCAAGTATTTTTCTTCCCTATTTACCGTGGTCCGAGTGCGTGTTTGGATGTCTTCGTTTTTATTTTCCATACAATTCAGGATAATTGAAATTTGCGAGGTTGGACTGTGTTGTTTTATCAGTTTGAAAAACGTGCATAAGATTGTTATACTGATGTATTAGAACATGATATGATTTTCAGGCCTCGGCTGCTGAGGATGACGATGATGACGATGTTGATCTCTTTGGGGAAGAGACGGAAGAGGAGAAGAAGGCTGCCGAACAACGTGCAGCTTCTATCAAGGCATCAACAAAGAAGAAAGAGTCTGGCAAGTCATCGGTTCTGTTGGATGTGAAGCCATGGGATGATGAAACTGACATGAAAAAGCTTGAGGAGGCTGTAAGAAGTGTCCACTTGGAAGGCTTGCATTGGGGAGCATGTAAGTTCTTCCTTCATCTAAGGGTTATTTGTTGTTAAAGAGGACATATTATTGTGTTATTAGTGTGGAAGCTAATGTTTTGTTATGCAAATTTTAGTCTTGATGCTGATTCGGTATTATTATTTTCTTAATGGTGCAGCCAAACTTGTAGCTGTTGGGTACGGGATTAAGAAGTTGCAAATAATGATGACAATTGTTGATGACCTGGTCTCTGTTGACACTCTCATTGAGGAACATCTTACTGTCGAACCAATTAATGAGTATGTTCAGAGTTGTGACATCGTAGCCTTCAACAAAATATGTAAGTGACCATTTCATGGCTTTTAGTTAGGGTAATTATCCTACAACATGGGATTTGTGCATTGTCCTGGAGTATAAATGTATCCTTATGGTGTTAATTTACACTTGCCCTTGTTTTGATTGCAGGATTGGAGCTTGCAAAGATGTATGATGATAGAGGATGCTAGGATTGGAGCGTGCACACGCGTATCTTGTTTCTTAGTGGCATGATAGGAGAGATATCTTTGGTTTTGATGTATTTTAGCATTCCCTTGATGGATAGTTTCTGAAGCCGTTTGCTTGTTTGGTAAATTGGCATGATTTCAGTTAATGTAAAAAACATAATTTCAGTTTTGTTATGGTTGTAATGGTGGTGTTTGGTAGTTTGTTTTTACTTGCCTTCGATTCAAAAGAAGCATGGCAATCCTTTTGATCTTTCTCAAAGGACTTGGTAAAAAGCCTTTTTAATTAGGAATAAATTGATTGCATATGAGAGAAGTTGTGTTTGGTTGCCAAGAAAACGTCTCTAGAGAAATTGTAATTCAAATATAAGCTGATGAAGTAATCGATTCAATCGTTCAAATAGAATAAAATTCAGAACTTCGATGGAACAAACAAACGGAACTTCATCAGACTTGGTGGATCTAGTACGAAGTGCTGTTGTTGACTGTCAATCAATTGGGATAAGAGAGAAGTTCTGTTTGGCAGTCAATTCTTGAACAATCTTATTTACGAGTGGAGAAAAATACTATGGAACATGATTCTTTTCGGATTCACTTTGTGGAGATCTAGGGATTCTCACATCCTTACCGTTCATTGTACATCGTGCATCTAGTTTTCGTCTGGTATGGGGTTTAGGCTAAGTTCCTTAGAGCAGGTAACATGCACTTCCATGACATATTAAGAGATAAAAAAAATTAATTCTGCATAGTAAGAGATAAAAAAAAAAATAGCTAAATTAGTTTTAAAATATTAATTTTTTGACGGCTAATGCATTATGGTGGTGGCCGAAGTGATTAGATCGATTTCCTTCAAAATCAAACGAACGGACAAAGTGATTTTAAACTAACTAAAATCGTTTTTTTAAAAAATATTTTTAAATTTCAAAAGCACTTATGTGCTCTTCTAAAAATACATATATTTTTTTAGAATTTGCTTATATTTTTATTAAAAATTTGTTTTCGAAATATTTTCACCGAAAAAATCTTTTAGCGATTTTAAAATTATTCCAAACGATACAAATCTTCAAACGGGAAATAGAACATTCCAAAAACCCCTTCTGGTCTTCCCCCTTATCCCCTCCCACCTGCCTGACTCCCATTTCTCACTAACAGAAACACTCTCGGTGCCTAGTCTTATACACTTACAGTGCGCTGTGATGTACGAAAAACCCTGATTTCGCCTGAAAATCACAGAGATGGCTTCCCCCGCGGCTCGAATCAACGTCCTGGGCAGTTCGCGTGGTTCTTCAATCAAGACCCCCGATTTCGCAACCCCCAAGACTGTGTTTTTAGGTCAGAGACTGGGCCAAACGACGCCGTCCAATGGCTTTATCTTTATTAGCCGAAGATTCGACGGCGTTAGAAGAGTCGGGCCGCTTCGTATAGTCAACGAGAAAGTTGAAGTTGTCGATTTGGGGACGACGAACAACTCGGCCGTTGCGGCTTTTGAGGTATGTTTTTGTTTTTGTTGCGATTTTTGTATCTGGGTTTTGTTTGCTTATTTGTCTTTTGGTGATGGTTTTTTGAAATTCCACTTTTTTGGATCCTTTTAGGTGTTGGCCAATTATGGGAGTAGAAATTAAGGTGAATAATGAAGAAAGTAATTCTCTTTTGTTGTTTTAATCATTGAGAAACAGGATTTCATGTTATTTGTGGGTATTCAGTTGTGGTTATACAATTGATTTTGGTTATTTGTTGGTATTCAGTTGAGGACCGAGGAAATGAAGGAAACGGATAAATCTTAATGGTAAACTTAACTTTGTGCCAGTTTAGTGAGAGTGAAGAGCTTGCATTGAATGAACTAGGGGGTAGAATTAGGCTAGAAAGGTGGCCTAAAATTTCGTCAGTGGTAGTCGGCACAATTGGGTTGTAAGTTTGATTATTGGTGACACGGAAACCTCTGGCTTAGGATTATAGGTGGCAAACCTCTGGCTTATGATAACTTTGGTATTAATGGGTAATAGCCCCATTAAGCTCTAAATAAATGGTTATTCATTTCCATCAATTTGACTTTGTAGAATCCCAACTCTGTCTATGTGTTGTTCTCACATTGTAATATGAAGGCTAGCTGTCACAGTTGCCAGTCTTATGGTGTTCCCACAGTTCCCTTAAAACAATCGGTTTATAGTCAAAACAAATGATGCTTTGGTTGTGTTATTCTTAATCTCATATTATCACTGATTTAGGTTTTGAGAAAGCTTGTGGAGGATGCTTCAGTGTATAGATGAGCTAATCTCAATGGAATATATATATATATATATATATTGAGGGCATTGAGATTTCTATTGAAACTAGGGTTACTTTTCTTTTTAATGGTAATCTGGTGTGACGCTGGATTTGAATCCTAGTTTCTGTTTCAAAGTTGCTAGTTATTCTTAACTACAGCTGCCAACTTTGTATTTTTCTTTTGTTTATCACTAGCGTTTGTGTACCCTACTGCTTCTATGATATTGTTTTCTTCCATTGTTGGTCTAGTCATTTACTGTGCTACTTATTATTTGTTTGCGGGTTGTTATAAATTGGCAGTTTATATTTAAGTAGGAACAAATCTTAAAAAATAGTGAAACTGGGGTGTATGAAGAGATTTGAAATTCTATAAGAAGACTTGGGCTTAGTATTAGTTAATACCCTTTTTTGGCAACTTTAGTAATTTACTCACTCTTCAACTACAACACGGATCATTTGGGAAATACAAAAACTGAGTGACCATGCTGAATAGGATGTTGGCTTTCTATGGTAGTGTAGAGAAGTTTTTGTTTAAAATAATTGTAGTAATGTCTGGAAAGCCTATGTAAACCTCCTTGTATTTCTATCTTATGCATTATAGTGTTCTCCTCATTCCTTTCTCTAAATTGTCTTTAAAAGGAAAACTAATTCAATGTTGGTAATTTGGATTCTTTCACTTACTAGTTCCCCTTACTTTATAGAAACTGAAGGATGCTGAGAAAAAAAGGATAAATGACTTGGAAGAACTTGAGAACAAGGCAAATTTGCAGTTAGAGAGACAGCTTGTCATGGCTTCATACTGGAGCAGGGCCTTGTTGACTATGCGCGGAAAGTTAAGGGGAACAGAATGGGATCCTGAGAACTCACACAGGATTGATTTTAGTGACTTTTGGAGACTCCTTAACTCAAATAAAGTCCAGTATATGGAGTACTCAAACTATGGTCAAACAATATCAGGTAGATATTTGTTCTCTTAATTTAAACTGCCTTCCAGGTTATTATTGGTACTTTCCATTTGTTGCTATTTTTCAATTTAGGCCATTGTTCTTTTATCTCTTTGTTTTTCCATGCTTTAAACATATTTTCTTGTCATGCATTTAGTCAATCCAATTGTTGCTTGTAAAAATTCTGCTGGATATACTGGCGTGTCCCACCCATTAAAGCTTGAGTTCATTTGTTATTCGGCATTTGTAATATTATCAGGTTTTATCGGGGGCACATCCTTGTGGGCTTCAGATTCTTTTGATTTTAAGCAATTGTTCTTTCATGCTATTTATCCCGATTGGTATGTGACTGTAAATTAGTTTTATTCTTTTGTTTTTCTTTCAATGGCTTCTGTTTTGTTGCTTCATTATTTAGTTTCAGGGTACACTTACTTCCCTGTGTTGTATATTTTTTATCGTTTTAATAAAAGATTTTGTTTCTTATGAAGGATCAGGCATATCCTCTAAAACATATTTACCTCTGGGTTCTTTGTCTCTCTCATGATAGTTGCACATGCCAAGACATTGACTACATTTTAAATGTGTCATCTTTATTTCTTTAAATCCTTCTGTTGAATAATGAGAAATTTCTGCAGTCATTCTACCTTACTACAAAGATGATAAAATGGAAGAAGCGAGAGGAAATTTGAAAGAGGTTATTTTTCGGCGTCATGTGGTTGACCGAATGCCAATAGACAGCTGGAATGATGTTTGGCAGAAGTTGCATCAGCAAATAGTGAATGTTGAGGTTCTGAATGTGGATACAGTACCCGCAGAAGTATATTCTACTGTGGCAACTGCAGTCATATGGTCTATGCGGCTTGCATTGTCCATTGTATTGTATCTCTGGATTGATAACTTGACAAGACCCATTTATGCAAAGTTAATACCATCTGATTTAGGAAGTCCTAGCAAAAAAACCAGGCAGCCACTCAAGCGCCG
>JAOTRO020193126.1:0-10440 GCA_028566515.2 Pyracantha coccinea | reverse complement strand
AAAATGAACGGACGAGATTGCGGGATCCCTAGGATCCCCATGAAATGGGTCAGGAGAGGATCCTGTTCGCAGAATGGTTGTTTGCTTTTGTTTTTAATGAATTTTAAATACTCGGATCCGTACTTTTGTTTTAGTGTCCCACCTTTTTGTCGATGTCGATATATTTAGGGTAAATTACATTTTATCGTAAGTTTGGGTTTAATTGGTTTCATACTTCATTTATAAAATATTACCATGTTATATAAGACTTATGATTTGGTTACAATATCATACATCAGTTATTCAATTCATTTATTTCGTTGTTAAATGATGAGTTGGCAAAATAAAACCCATATTTTATATTGATGTGGAGGACAACTTCAATTTATTTTATTTTATTAAAAAAAAAAAAGATAATTGACTAACGAACGTATGATATTGCAACCAATGTATAAGTTTGTGTATAACATTATAATGTTTTGTATATGACGTATAAGGTTATAATCGCACAGAAACTTGAAAGTGCAATGTAATTTATGTAAAATTCTGTGAATGGTAATGTGTGACAATTGGTTTACTTGAGGAACAAATAACTTGATTATTCAATGATGTGCAATTCGAGTAAATTAAGAGTCCTAGTTAGGTAAGAATTGTGGAGTCTTAAACCATTGCGGCTAATCTAGGAGAATCATCTAGAGGTTCAAATACAAAGATATCGCATCATGATAGGACTCAATCAAGGTGATAGGGTTGACCTTCGTAGCTGTTAATAGGCCGGCTAATAAGGAACCCTAATGGTATATAAATACTATGTTAAGTCCTTGCTTCCATATGTTGAATTCCTCGGAATACTAAAACCTATTCATATATGATAGAGTTATATTTTGGAGTATTGAAAGGAGAAGACAACCTTGTGAACTTATCTTTTGTCATCCGAAAGAGCCATGTCTTTCGTATTCTACAGGTAAGTTCAATATAATTAGTTCATCTCTATTTTATATTGATTTGATTTATTCGTGATCCTAATATCTTGTTGTTGTGATTTCAGAAAATATCTTACAATTTACCCTATATTTTAACTACCTCAATGAACATTATTCTTTTGTTCGATAAACTATAAATTAATGTACATAAATTTATCTATACTATAAAAAATGAGATTTAAATATTATTTCCTCAAGTTAATTAATCCCCCATTTCTTTTTCAGACATATTCTTGGGGACCACAATTGATATTTTGGAACTTGAACGCTTATTTGCAATGAAGCAAGGGATATTTGTCAAATAAAAGCTACTTAATCATCAATAATAATCGGGCTTCTCTTTTTCTGTTCTTTCATTTTCTTTTTGACGCTGATGCCTTCTATAGTGGATCAGAATCTTACGTTAAGATGGACCGTAAAAGTGTAATATGCTGGTACTTGTATTTTAAGCTAATAAAATTTGATAATACTTGATGTCTTTCAGAAGATGGTGCCTCTTTTGGTTAAAAAAACTAAAGACAAGAAGAAGAAGACGATGGTTAGGTCTCAATGTGCAGTGGAATCATAAGAGCACAGTTAACCAACAATGCCACATGGTTAGAGGGAGGTTTCATTTAGTAATGTTCTTTATTAGGGAGACAATCTCATTGAATTTATGAGAAACTTTGGATCTACGTTAATAATTCATGTGTTATTATATGAATGAACTAATGTGTCATAACATGTAATTGAATTGATAATATCGCGTGGTGTTGTCATAGTCGTATTAAAAACTTTTTCTGATTGAAAAGGTTTATAAATATAAAACACTTAGGATTACAAATTCAGAAAAAAATTTATTTTAATTTCATATAAATATAAAGATTGAAAATATATGTGCAACAAATGTGTTGCACTTAAATTTACAAAATTCTCAAATGATCACTTAAACAGGTATATCACATTCGTCCTGATTGTTTTAATTCATAAAATGAACGTCTCATTCAAGTTGAGAGGATGTTCTGTGGTCTAGAACTATTTGAATCAGTTAATGTAATTCTTCTGGAACTTACATGTAAATCTTCGTATTAATATCGTCATGGGAAAACGTATAAGCACATTAATATGCTGCAATCAATCACAAAGCGTTTGAGAAAAGCCTTGCGTAATAAGGCGTACATTATGACTATTTCATTCATCTCATTACGCGTAATAAGGCGTACATTATGACTATTTCATTCATCTCATTACGCTTCCTTTCTTACTTGTAACATGATAGGGTTACCTTGTGCAATGCAGAAGCGATAGGTCCGAACACACTTTGATAAGGAATCTAATTTAACATGGATTGTCATTTGACCAATTGGTTCTACGTTGTCACTTAATCAAAGGAACACGGTTTGATATCGTTGTTTTTTCATTTATGTCAGTAGCTACCATATAAGTGAAACATCATCTATGATAATCTCATTCCAATTCCATATCTCACCCAAACAAGTAGACTGGATCGGGAAATTCAAGTCTCGGGACAATCCAGATTAATCTCATGAGATGTATTGGTTGACACAGCGATCAAGTAGGGATTCATTTTGTGCCCATATTCTTCCTCTTACGGGGAAGTAAATCCTACAAATTGAGTGATCTGTAATGCTTCTAGCCAAGGACAGATGATTGGCTAACCACCATTTGTACCATGTCGTCCATACATGGGCGACATGCCCTATCAGGGATGACAAATCATCATTCAGGGGTGGCACATCCATTGAGAGATGTTAGCTCGACGTTAGTCAGGTATGTCTATATTTATATTATAAAACTAATTATTGAGAGAGAGAGAGAGAGAGTAGAGGAGGTGCGGCTAAAGAAGAGAGAAGGAAATTAGGAATTAGGAATTCTGTGTGTTATTCCTCATGCCAAGTACATTTATTGAATCATGATGAGCTTTAGTACTTGCCTTACAAATTATACAGGTTGTACAAAGAAATAATCTTTTAGATCCTATAAGATTCTTGTAGTTCTACTACATCTAGTTTACACAGTCACACTAATTATAAAATACTATTCACAACAACATTTACAATTTAGGGTTTTTGTTAAAAAAAAAAAATTAAGGCGGGAGATGCATTGGTGTAACTACAAGTCTACAATTAAGCATAATGCATCTGACCCATGAATGGACTTATTCTACTTTTTAAGCATAGTGGTACATATTTTTAAAGGAAAACTAATGAAAAGACTTGAAAACTTTGAGTTTTAATTAAAATGATCAAAAAATGTTGTAAGTGAATAGTACCAAGAGTGATTTTTTAGAGTAAAATTGTCATTTTCGTTAAAAGTAAACAATACCGGAAGTGTTTCGTTAAAACTCCCTATTTTTAAAAATGTAAATTTTGAAATTCTCATTTTCACACTAATTAAAAAAACTAAGAATCATGCATAGACCTTTTGTATTTTCCATTGCTTGAGAATTGATGTGCCCCTTTTAATAGGCACCTTTGAGATTGCTTATTCCCTAAACCCTATATATAAATATACACCAACGCAAATTCTACCATAACCAACAGTAGATGAAAGCAATTCCCTCTTCCCATTTTGGTATGCCAAGTGCTTATATGTAACTAATTCCTCCGTCACAACAATACAGAAAAGATATTTTAGAAGAAGAAGTCATTACTAAAGTTAAGGATATCGAAGGAAGCCCTAGTGCGTAGTGAATCCCCTCGCTCCCTATATTATTGGATGTTGCAGCATCTGCCTACCGATGACCAACAAAACACTCATGCTTTTGTCCACCATGCAGAAATTAATAAGGACAATACAGAAATTTTATGGGGATGCACATATCCCATAGTTTGGGAATAATGTATATTAATCGTATTAATTTTATAAACAGCACCGTTTAGTTTCTTAATATTCGATCGGTTGAAGGTTACCTCTATAAAAAAATCATTCGAATCGGAAATCGTTTATGCATCTAACTACATAAAACAAGTCGGCATTAAGAACAAAATTATTGTTATGGAACGATATTTACACAATGTCCCCACCTACATTAGCAACAAAATGATTCAAAATTGAAATACAATTAAAGAAAGATCGACCCACCATCTATCCCATTATTGGTGATCACATAGAAGGGCCCCTTATTTTGATAGGGATTTGCATGCAAAGCGGATTATGTGGTCAGAAGGTTACATACAATTGCCATATATGCAATGGTACGTGTACATAGTTGTTATTTGGTAGCCAACTTGTATTAGTATAATATATTTAGCCACAAATCGCGATTTTAATTGATTAACAAATAAAGAATCAAAGATATTTTTAAGAAGACATTTTCTTTGCTTAGTGGGTGTAGGGGAGTATTTCATATATTCACGTCATGTACCAATCAAACTTAAAGCCTTAGCTGTTTCGTCCTCTTACTTTTCTCATCAGGCAATCCAATCCCAAGACCCCCACTTGATCAGCAGACGTTAAAAATGTAAAGGAGTGCACCCAAATTTAGCAAAGTTTTTGCATGGCCAACCTAATATAGAAAAAGGGCCGGCCTCAATATCACGACGTTTTTGTTGAGTAATGTTAGGAAGATTAAGTTTTTAGATCAAATTTGTAAATCTTGTGATGTATCACCAATAAAAATTAAGTACGTTAATCAATACTTACGTAATAGTCCAATCATCAACAACCATGTTATATGACTTACAAATTTTGATCTAAATGGATGATCTTTCTAGCATTACCCGTTTGTTTTTTCTTTTTGAATTTTATTTTAGGATAGTGCGATTCACACACTCATTTTTACCTCACGAAAACCCTTATTAATTTTTGGTCAGTTCGTTCTATCCAATGGCCGGAAATTAAGAAGGGTATAAAGGTAAAAATTGATGTATGGATAGCACTATCCTTATTTTATTGGATGATGTGTCACCAATAAGAAACAAACACATTAATCGACACTTAATTAATAATCCAATCATCTACAATCACATCATTTGGTTTAAAAATTTTGACTCTTTAAAATTACCCTATTTTATTAAGAGTGATGCTAGGGAGACTAAAATTTGGAAATTAAAGGATATGAAAGTTTATGATTGGTTTATTACATAAGCGTTGGTAAACGTGCTTATTCTTATTGGTGACACATCATTTAGTTTGCAAATTTAGTTTCTAAATTTAGTCTTCCTAGCATTACTCATTTTATTAATGTTAATTAAGAGCATAAACGTGTTGATGACTAGCTAATCATTAATTAATGTTAAGTCTTACAATGGATTCTTCTCAAATCAGCAACTAGGAACTATTCTCGTGCACGTGAATGACTAACGTTAATAAACGTGATTTTAACGTTGTAATTAAAAAAAATTAAATATCTACGTCAACATATGTTTGTAAACAATAACTAAGTCGTCAAACTTTAAACTTCGAATATAGTTTCTTCACACAATAGTTTTCCCTTATGGGTAGGCAATGCACCTGAAAGAGATCTTTAATTTTATTAGAATGTAAATTCTCTAATCGTTTTGGTAGTATATTTGACGGAGAATCGTTGAATCTGTAATACACACAATTGACAGATAAAGTTCTCTTAGTAAATTTAGATTCATGAAATATTATGTTTGTAGACAATCTGACAAGAGAACATTTCTTCACATTCAGATTAAAAAAACATGGAATTCATCTTCTATTATCCGTCAATCATATGTTTAGCAACTAGGATTGAATATCATATTCAAGATATGTTGACGTAAAAAATGAAGGTCAACTTTCCAATTTTGTTCAGATTAAAAGAATTAGATAATTAGTCATAAGGTGTTGATATCCTATTATTATGGTTTGCGAATTGGATACAGCAAAAGCACTAAACATGATAACATTTCTCGAAGAATCACATTTCTCCCGCGAAATCACCAAGAAATATATGGTACCTTTGTTCAAAATGAACTAGTGCAAACTAGCCAAAAATGATCGGTCAGACATTGCAGCCAATCCGGTGATTGAACAAAAGATGATCATCTCTTGATGGAAACCTAAAACCCCACATAGAGATATACCTAAAACCACCCTTTTTTAAAGCAAAGAAGAGAGCTTTCTTTTGGAAGTAAGGGGTGCAAATACACCTTGTACGAAATTTAAAAACTAAACTCCATTTCTTCGGTCAACATAGTGAGTTATTCATTCAATCAATTACATTAATTTTTAAAATAGAAACTATTACCTTAATTTTTATCATTTTTTTGTTAGATAATGAAGCAATTAAGGGTAGGGTCAAAGATGATATGCAAGTTGGGAAAGCTGTTGTGGTTGTAACTCGTACGCAAACGCCAAAATGATATTTTGTAATTAGATTCCCATTAAATATCCATGTCAAAGATTCATTGGTCTAGAATATACCAACCATTAATATTTTCTTGGCATCCAATCAAGTTACTAAATATATGTCGTGAGAAAAGCTCCAAGTTAGAATATCTAGCACTCAATCCAATTCAAGACGGACCCTCTTACATAGCTGGTCAACAAGGGACTGCTTAGATTATCAAACAAGTCCAATTCTCTTTGAGTAACATTTTGATCTAGAAGAAATTGAAGCTGGACTCTGAACAAAACCCTAAACGGTCCTTTTCAATTTATTTTACTCATGAGCCTAGTGGCCAAATTTATTGGAGATATTTGGTTGACGAAAATGTTTCTTCATACCCTATTTTAATTATTTGATACGTTACGGTATTGAAAGAAAAAAAGAATCAAACTGATGACCTATGAGTGTTCTTAATTAATTAAATTACAAGCTCGTTACTAGTAGATGTATTTTGCGTTCTTTTCACGTATATGGCATTCACTATGATGTTCTTAAAAAAAAAAAAAAAGGAGGAAGTGATGAGATTAGGTGGTATTTTGGAAACGCACTAAAAGCTAAATGAAGAGTTAAAATGTAAAATGTTTGTCTAATCAGACAATGTGGTCTATATTCAAAGATGAGTGATTTAAAATTGAAATTTTGAATATAAAAGTAAATGTAAATAACCACTAGAGCTATAAGTTTACATGATAAACTTATTTTTTAAGGGGGATAACTGGCTATTTTGGTTTGGCAACTTCTTCATGATAAACTTCTTATCGAATGTGCATTTCAACGACGTGGTATTTCTTTGGCGTTTATTTGTTGTTTATGCCATAATTTTGAGCAATCTATTGTTCATCTTTTGATATCTAGTAGCTTTGGAGGTGGTTAGCATGTTAATTTGGTACATTTTTGTCTTTAGATTCTATGGTTGCTTTTTGAGATGCCTACGTACGTAAGCCCTTTTCTCAACAGTTGCACAATCTTTGGATTTTTTCTGGTCTTTCTACTATTTCGGCTATTTGGAAAGCTTGAAATAAGTTTATTTTTTAGGGTAGCCTAATCTATTTTCGTCGTCTTTGCATATCTATCAATTCTGGGATTGTTCAAGGTGAGAAGTTTATTCTTGGTTATTCTCAAGGTTTTGACACTCGTATAATTTCTTCTTTGGGGATCCAGCCTATCCCTCACGAGGCGCAAACTATTCTTCCTGTGATTTGGTCTTCTCCTTGGTTTCCTTGGATTAAACTTAATACAGATGGTTTGTCCAAAGTAAATCTCGGTCAGTTTCTTGGTGGCTTCTGCCAAGGTATTGGTCATCGCAACTCTTTCTTTGCAGAATTATCAGCAATTATTATTGGTGTAGAGTTTGTATCAGCGAGGCTGGCATTGCCCTTGGTTGGAAAGTGACTCTTCTAGTGTTATTTCTGCTCTTCAATCGACTAATTTTGATCATCATTGGCCTCTTTGTACGCAATAGTCTATTTGTTTGGACCGCATTCAGAAGATGACTTTCTACGCTTCTCACATATATCACGAAGGAAATGTTGTTGCGGACAATTTTGCTAACATGAGCATGTCTTCTCCAGCTTTAGTATGGGATGATTCCCCTCCGTTGGCAGCTCGTGCTGCTTTGTTTTTAGACTATGCTAGCTTTCCTAGCTACCGCTTCTCAAATTAATTTACATATTGGCATATAGGTTTGACTCACTTTCTTGTTTTTTTTCTTAACCTTGTGATGTTGCTTGATCTGTTTTGCGGGTTTAGAATTTTAGGTTTGGTTTTAGAGGGGTTAGGTTTCATGTCCCTCCTCTTTTCCTTGTATCTTTTTTGTTTGCGTTTCTAGAAGGGTAAGGCTTATGTCCTTCCTTATTTTTCATGTATTTTTTTATCCATTTTCTTGTATTATGAGGGGTTAGGTTTATGTTCCCCTAACTAGGTGTAACTTCTTTTTCGTTAACAATAAAACTCCCCTTGTACCGTCGATGTTTTGTCAAAAAAAAAAAAAAAACTGGCGAATCACGGTTATTCACCCTTTTTGAGCTTGGAGGAGGCTAGTTAGGAATGGCACTCTACTTGTGGCCACGATCAAGCAGATTTATAGTTACAAAGTATCGAACTCAGGACTTCCCATTTTTTTGCTTAGAGAGCTGTTGTTCGAACTTTTCCATTAAGCCACTAGCCATGATTCTGTATAATAAACTGAAAGACAATCACACGGCGTCTAAAGCATCTCAAACTACATTCAACGTTTTCTATAAAAATCACGAAAAATGTGCAAAAATATTGGATTATTTCTCAATATTTGTGTAATACAATGGTACTCTTTTATATATTTGCACAAAAGGGATATAGAATTGGATTAAGTCACACAGTGGATCATATCTCAATTTATGCACGTCATCCTTGCACAAAGATCATGCTACTCTTTTATGTAAATCCAAACCCAAGCCTGCGAAGATTTTCCAGAAGGTTGCCCATCCCAGTACTTCGATGTTCACCGGTGCACTCGAGTCGGTATTAATAGTCGCATCACATTTAATTTGTCTTCGGGCCTGGGGTGTGCAATGTGAAGTGATCACAAACAGTAGACTATTTACATTCGGGCAAAGCCCAATCTAAATGAATGTATAATTAAAATTCATTTGTAATGATCTAAACGAATGTTGAGGATCAGTCTGGAGTTAGTAGATCGTTACAATCAGAGAGAACTGAGACACAAAGCGAGAAGAAGAGAAGGGGAAGTCCTTGAAAGGGTACTGAATGTCAGTACGCTGTAGCGAGGAGCCGGAGATGCTTGGTGGCCAGAAGGATTGATAAAGCTTCTTCATCCTTTCCCCTTACGTCTCCGCCTTAACAGAACAAAGGAGAGAGCTGGAACCAATTCCGGTTCGCTATATGCCTATATGTTTACTCTCATTGACCAGAATCATAATTCGCAGTTTAGTAATATAAGACACTTACAAAAACAGAAGTGCATGCATAGGCTGTAAATTTACATTCATCATCATACGCTATGAAGGGTTGCAGTGATTGTCAAGCTATTTACATTTCATCATATGGTTGGCAAATCGCAGAAGTGCATACATAGGCTGCAAAGTTACATGAGCCAAGACATGTTATAATCGGCCTATTCAACGTTCTGTCAGTTTCTGAAAACTGGTGTGGAATGCAGATAAGAAGCAATAAGAGTGACTGCTTTTCAAAAAAATGGTGTGGAATGCAGATACGAATGTAAGGTTTCTGGAGTAATAGGAGATGATATTGTCAGGCTCTTAATGCTAAAAACTCCCTGACATTCTGAAGAATGCCTTTGTCATAAGGATTCCTGAACCTAATACTTGAGAAGTTTTTCCCTGGACGGGCAAAAGATTAGGCATTACATTCTGCATACAGGTGGAAATTACGAAGATCCAGAATTTCTTCTGCGATGTGCACTTACCTGGATGCGGTTGAACAACACGTTGGAACTCTGGATACTTTCTTCCAGTTTATCTGCAAAAGAAGAAACCAAAATGAAAATTGTTCTATTTTGATTTGGGCTAAAAGATTCATGAATAAGAGCGGAATACGCGTAATATTTCCAGTCATTTGAATTGTAAATTGATCAGAAAGGTCAGTTGTTAATAAGCTTGGGGACATATGTGTTGGAAATTTTTGAGTAGAAATTTCTTTGTCCCACATTGGCCATTCCCAAAAGGTTTTCACACTTTATAAGGCTTTATCCTTTATAAAAAGTGATTGGAATGATGGACCTTGGAGAATAAAATTGGGCTCACCCTTAGAGTTGAGCTTTGAGATATGCTAATTAATATATATATTTAATTATCAAAAGATGGGCTCTCATAATTAAATTAATTAATTAATTTTTAATTAATTTCGAATTTAATTTTTTAAACTTAACAAACTCATCTTTTTAGATGAAGTTTGAAGAACGACTCCCCTCTGAGCAGCTATCTCCCAAAAGGCGCACCGCATATTCATACCTGTTACGAACATGCATAACACAACTATATATACACCATTCTGCATAGCATTTAGTACACAGAAAATCAACAATCCTCTTCTGTAATCACAAATATCCTTTCTGAGAGAACCACACAGAAATTCGCCAGAAGTCAAATTTTCCGATGCTGGAATTCTAACTTGATCGTTGAA
>JAOTRO020193107.1:0-18201 GCA_028566515.2 Pyracantha coccinea | reverse complement strand
GATGACTTGGGGGATGACATATTTGATGTTCCAACATCGATCGAAAGTCATCTGCAGACAAAATTGCACGTAAACAAGAGGGGATGACAAGACAAAGGATTAACAAACCAGTTTGATTGGCAGTAGAGAAAAGGTTATTAGGTTACAATCAACAATGTAGACATTGCATGAAGCAAACGACACAGACGATCCAGACCACGTAAGATAACAGTAATTTGAAGCACTATCATCATATATCGGTGTTCATAAGGAACAAGAAAAATCTAAAATACCACACTCTTCATACTTTAAACCATTGGGTGATGAATATATTCAAACCATCTTATTGTTCCGAAGGTCAGGTGTCCGTCATGGTTGAGAACATCCAGTACGGCTGCAGGTCCCTGTGGACTTACCCTCAACATCAAACTTCTCTCGTTACAAGGATACCTTAAGTTGAGATTCTATCATAAAATTAATTGATAATATGAAAAATATCTGAATTACTTATAAGCACATACTATGTCTCCTCCTAGCAATGTGAGATTCATTCTCAACACACCCCTCATGTGTTGGGAATTGTCAAGCCTAACACATAGACAATACAAACGGGATGACATGGAAATATGGGCCAACCTGTTTTGATACCATAAAGAATCAAAAGTTGATGTTCCACCATAAAACCACTTGACAATTTTGGGAGTAGCCCAATTACTTATAAGCACATGCAGGGTTTCTATTTTCCCTAACGTAGGATTAATACTCCCAACACGCCTCCCCACGTCCAATGAATTGTTAAGCCTAGCACGTTGATAACACAAATCAGATGACGTAGAATATGTATGGTCGTTGGGCTTTACACATGGAATAACTTGATCTGATATCGTGAAGAAAGTTAAGATTCTACCATAAAATTAATTGGCAATATGAAAAGTAGCTCAATTACTTATAAGCACATGCAATGTCTCTCTACCGTCAATGTAGAACTCATCGTCAACAAGTCACATCACTATTATTTCATATAGAGCCAGTATTAGTTTTGGTTTTGCCTCTCTTGTTAATGTTTTCACTGGAGTGTGGGAAAATTATTAAAAGTTAGCAAGGTAATTAGCAATGAACTGAGTATTATTGGGCTTGCGTTGACTACCTAATTTTGGCATGGGTCCTTTGTAATCCGACAAAATCTGAAACTAGACGCACGTTAGCATCTGAGTTGGCCCAAGTTCAGGTTGGATTTGCATTCGGTTACGGTTATCCAAGTTCTTTCTTTGTACTTTTTAATATGTACAATGTATCCTTTTGTATAATTTGGCTTTGGTTTCGTACATGTAAGGATTGATTCTTTACTTAATGACAACATGGCATCATGTTACCATACTAAGTTCATAGCTGGAACTGTTAATTTTCTTTATTATTATTTGAATATTATTTGTGAAAAATTCATTCAATTTGAAAATGGCATTGGTATCTACATGTGTGGAACAAATTGCAAATTATGATAAAAGTAGCACCCTCTTGATAAACCGTCAATTTGTTTAATTCGTATGAGATGAAATTTTCTAGTTATTGTCTTTACATAATAAAACAGAATAAATTGTTCCGCTTATATATTTGTACGGTGAAATAATATCACGTTGTCGTTGAAAGAGGAATGGCAAGCTCTCCTGGTGGGAGATGTGGAAATTCATGCATAAGAGGCTAGTCAAATTTTGATCAATGTCAGTTAATTTCAAATGTGCAGAAGAGGCGTTGTCAAATAATTAAACCGATATGTCACTACTTGGAGGGACTTTGGATGCTTGATGCTTGGTGGGCAGAAAGTCAAATTCCTTGATGTTCTTTCTCGATCGGCATCAAGAAGATAAGAGGGCTTAAATTAGATACTCGGTGAACCAGTTGAAGAATCCGACTAGAAATGTGGTGCAAGAAGTGAGTAGCTCATGGTTGAAAAGAAAAGTAAAGCAACTTTAAGTTTTGATTAACGAATGAGGTTTGCTTTCATGTCTCAGATCACTAGCTGAATATTTTACGAATTTTGTGTAGGATCGTGCACAAGGCTACCCATGGACTTGAAGACGAATGATGACAGCAAACTGCCAAATGTTGAACGTAAAAAATGAGTTTTATATATTTACGAACTTGTGGACACGACGGCAAATAAAAAGTGTGGCGGAAAGACATAAAATCTTCCAAAACTCTAAAAGTGGAGAGAAACAGTGGCCAAGATACGTTAATACGCGGCGCCTCACTTGTATAAATTAAAAGAAGAACCACTACACGCATGGCAAAAGGACGTTTATGAAAAGGGTTAATCTATTTTCTTAATCCGTGGTCAAAGAATCAAGACTCGCTAAATAATTTGCATTCATTCTTATCATATTTTTATACCATATTTACATATCATCTTATATGGCATCTGATGTGAATAGCCACATCATTTAAATTAAAACTATTTAATAAACCAATAATTAAAAAAAAACTGTAATTAAATGGTGATTGTGGCATACAAGGAGTCTTCTTCTTCATTCCCCATTCAATCCTGCTTCTTCTCCCATTTCTTCTTCCACCCCATATTTTTTCACTCCAGTTTTCTTCAGGCCAGTCAAATCCACGACAATCTAAATTCTAAATTAAATATCATATGGCAAGGTTCATGCGCTCCCCTATTTGGATTATTAGTATGCATCTATCATATTTTTTTAATGAATTTAAATTTTTTAATCTGTTTATTTCTTCTTCTTTCTCTCAATCTCCATTGTGTAGCAAGATAAATTCTTCTTCGGGTCTTGAGATCAGAGTTGACGTTAGTGGTGTCGTGATGAGGATGAAGGTTTCCTGACGACACGTACTTAAGATTCCTTTAATTTGATTATAGGTAGGAATAAGATAGAGTCCTTAATGACTCGGAGTGTTAAATCTTCAACTTTCAGTGTCATTTTTCTATGAATAAAACGGGAGAAGAAGCAGGATTGAATAGGGAAGGAAGGAGAAGACTCCTCGTATGCCACACTCATAATTTAATTCTAGCTTTTTTTAATTATTGATTTATTAAATGGTTTTTAATTTAAATTAAATTCTGATTAATTTAAATAATGTGGCTATCCACATCAAATGCCACATAAGGTGGTATATAAATATGGTAAAAAAAACATGGTAAAAATAGTATTACTGATTTGCTTTTAGCAAATGATATTATGTACACTAATCTGAAGAGGTGGGGGATTAGCCTCATAATGAGTTACTATATATAGAACATAAAAAAATAAAAATAAAATTATTGGACTCACTACCTCATTTTGGCAGTATTACAACATGGCGTTAACATTCAACCTCTAAATTTTACAATAAAAGTAATGCTATATTGTAATAATTGTAAGATAGTAGTTAATAACAAAGAATGCTATTGTTATTAGTGTAACAAGGTTAGTGTTTATGTTGCGGGTGTCTTAGGAAATATTTTTGCTCACCACTTTAAAATAATGGTGATGCTAACTATTTCTATTTATTACCGTTTGATGAGTTTGATTTAATCTATCTATTACACAAATCTTAAAATTTAAATTAATCTAACGATAATTAATAAAGTAGTGAGCATTTTCACCACTTTAGTGTGTGAGCAAAAATAACTCTCACACTATCAAAATAAGTTATTATGCACAGACATAGTTCCATTATAAAACCATCATTCAAATTAAAGGATACCAGTACATTTTTTCAGAAGGTACCGTAAACTAAAGTCTGATAAAAATAGAGGTGTGCTATCCACACATTACTTTTTTACTTCTTGTACATTCTTTGTTAATTTTGTCATTTGATTCTTCAATTTATCTGATCTGACAATCGAAAATTAAAAAAAATCTATGAAAAATAAAAAAAGGTCCCACAAAAAGAAGGAAAAGAAAGAGCCAAAATTCTTATCCCTTTTTTTTTGTCAAGTGCAAGTGGCATTTTAGCAAGTGGGTTGTTTATAAATCATCCTAAGAAGATTTAGCCGTACACTTTTGATAGATAAATATATTCTAAAATAATCAAAAGAGAACTGTTAAGATTGAGGAAGAGCTGAAAAATGAAATTGAGCACCATATCATAAAACGACATAAAGACGTATAATGCCAATTTTAAGAAAAGCAGATGGTACTTGTTTATTAATAACCACGTGGAAAGAAAATTTGCAACATCCAAAGTGGGAATCGGTAGATATCTACCCAAAGACCTTAGAAGACAATGTCAATTATCCAAAACATTTAAACACATTATCAATTCAAATCAGAACCTTGACAAATTGGCATATGCTTACCTGTTTTTACTCCAAGTGTACTTCACGAAGAAATCGAGTGTATATTATAAAATCAATTCGTAATATGAAGTATAATTTAACTTACTTACAAGCTCATGTAGGATCTCTTTTCCCATCAATATGAAATTCATTCTCAACGGGCCCTTTCGTGTGTAGCCAATTTTGAAGCCGTTAACACACAAAATGGATGACATGGAGCACGTGTAATGTTGAGTTTCACACGTAAGACAACCCGCTTTGATAATATGAAAAAAGTTGAAGTTCCACCATAAAATCAATTGACAATACAATGAATAATTCAACTTACTTATAAACTCATACAAATCTCTCATTCACTTTGTTTTTGGTCTATGGTAAACTTTCGTCCATGATAAGTGTCAACAACTGTTGGATTATTAAAAGGAAGTTTTCCATTATTAAACTGCGGATGTAAATATTCGAGGTGACTAGGCGAAAATTAATGATTATGGTTCAACTGGATATGCAACATGATAAAATAAATGTTTCAACATGATCGTGATAGATTCTCGAAAAGTGGGGTCAAATTAGAAGCAAAAGGGCAGAGAAAAGACAAAGTTCCATATTGGCAATATACTCTAATCCACATCCGAGTAGTGCCATAAATTTGGGCTTGTCAGCTTGTCAGCTTGTCGGCTTGTCAGCATGTCAAGTAGTGCTATAAATTTGGGCTTGTGAAGCAAGGAGTTCCACTACTTCTGTTCACAAGCACTTGATCGGCTAAATCGCTTATCACAGTCGTTGCTAGCTAATATAATGTCTGCAGATTCAAGTGTCTTCATGAGAGCATCAGTGCTGATGATCATACTTATTTGGTCATTGCATGTCAGCGGCTTGGAAGCGACACAATATCGCGAGCGCAAGTCGATGCAGAGAACTAGGATGAATAGCGCTTATATATTACGTGGATTACGCTATGATTTGTCTAAAATGAATCAGCAGCAATATAAAAAGAGGATGAGGAATTTGACTGACAGAGTCTCACCAGGAGGGCCAGACCACCAGCACAACAGTAGTCCTCCGGCACTGGACTGCAAAGATGATCTTCAAAGGAAGTTTATTACTCGTAGGTGCTAATTCCAGATCATTCATGAAGTTCACTGGACCTACTGATATATGTTAGGTGCAACTTACTTGAGTACAAGATCATATGGTAAACGTGGGAACATTTTCATGGTTTTTTTTTTTTTTTTCAATGAGAGATCCTATGAGTGTGTTATCTTAAGTGCAGTGCCTGCATGTGTAAGAGAAAATAAAATACGCTATATGTATTAATCAGTCGACCGGTATGCCTGCAGTATGTTTGTAAAGCTTGATTAGAAGTAATAATTAAAAGGATAATAGTGAGTGTGCTATGTATTCATTATCTGATTTGGCTCAATAAAAAAATATCACGTGTTTCTTATATTATTTTTTCTCGAACAAACGATATTATCTATCCTAAGAGAGAGGGGATGAGCTCAGTCTCATAATTGACTAGCAATAATATGGTTCAAATTCGCTTTTGGTGAGAATTGAAGATAAGACCTCTTACTTATAAGCGAAGAAGAATACTACTATAGCGTACTAATAAGTGGCCTGTTTTTTAAATCCCAAGAAAAATTAATGACACGTCCATTATTTTTTTTAAATAATAAAACATGTGTTAAATATCACTGAACGAAATCAAAAGGTGACTACTCACTATTCAGTACCCAAATTTCATCCTCGGTACAATAGCCCAATTTATGTTGGCGTGGTAGAAAAGCTGTGGTTTATGTGAAAGGAAGGGATGGAAGGAGAGGGAAATAAGAGGGGAGGGAATGCTTCTCATAGAATTAGAGGCTAAGGTAAGCTAGGGTTAATTGATAGGGCAGGAAGCCACAACTATTTTTACTTCTTACACATTCTTTTCAAATTTTGATCGTCAGATTAATGAATTAAAGAAGATGAATGACCAAAACTTAATTAGAGTGTGTGAAAAATAAAAAATGAATGTGTGAATAACTCCGTCCATTATATATTCTAGGCCTTTCTTTGTGTTCTTCATATTTCACCTCTTCATCTTCATCAGGTTTCTCCGTCTCCATAAACATCGCAGAAATTGAGAGTTTCTAGACTTTTATGTCTAGGAAAGAAATTGTGACAAAAGTGTTTGAAGCGCCGCAATAAAGATGATATCATAGATAAATTCAGGCTTCGTATAAGATACCTTGAGACCCTAATCTCATCGATCCGTGATTAAAACTTTCATTTGAGAGAAGCGTAAGCATGCTTACAGTGGACCATTCCTCGTGGGATTATTGGGATCGTAACTCCTGCTTATCCGATACCGTTCTCAATGCCGAGTCTTTAACTACTTTAAGTCTGGAGTATGTGACAACGACGTCAGATGATTCAATTCCTTGAAATCTCTGTCCCTTGAAAAAGTACAGTTGAGTGCCTTGGGATTCTTTCATTTGCTTTTGGTGCCCTTCCATTGATAATATTTTGGTAAGTTCATGCTTTGGCTTTTCGAATCATACAGTTTCAAGTTCCTTCCTCAAATCTTTGGAATTTGGATGAATCAGCGAGCCTTCCGTATTTAAAGTCTATGTCCCTTAGAAAAGTTTGTTCTGGTCTTTCCAATGTTATAGTATAGGTGATAAGGTGGCTCATATTGAAGTTAAAGTTGAAGCTGTGAATCTTGAATCTTTTAGATTGGAAAGTGCTAGTTATTATCACAGTGTGAGCTGCAACAATATCTATTTTCCTTTTTGTGGGGCACTTAGATATCTTGATTTCATGCACACAAAGTTTGTACACGGATGCTTTGATTCGATTCAAGATTTCCCCTCCTCGAGATTTTGATCTTAAATGCATGCCATGCCTCGAGACATATGGGCATCAAGAGTCAGCATCTCAAATCCTTGAAAGTAACTGATTTCTGTAGAGTATGACATCGAAGTTGAAGCCATGAATCTTGAACTGATATCGAAGTTGAAGCCATGAACCTTGAACTGAAATTGAAGTTGAAGCCATGAATCTTGAATCTTGTAGATTCGGTTGCATTCCATATATTGGTCTTCTGAGGTGCAAAAATGTCAACATGTTTGCTTGTTTTGGAGCACTTAAGAATCTAGACTTCGTTTACACCGAGTTTGAAGGCCAATGGTTTGAAGGCTTTGTTTCAGGATTACCCTCCTTGAGAGTTTGACCTAAAAAAAAATGCTGCACATATAACTTCACTAGCTAGTCAAAATATGAAATGTTTTAAATTAAGGCAGTGTCCCCTTGGGAGTGGCACAATTGATACTCCCAAATCTATGCTATTTTTGGTTCAGGGGCAAGGTAACTATTTCAGAGTGCAAAATTTGTATAAATGCTCCAAATTTATCGAAGGCTACAATCATGCACGAGAAGGACTGGGATCGATACACCACTAGCAGCTTCCAAGTTAGTTCTTGTATAAGAAAGTTCCTAGCAAATTTCGGTTGCTGCGAAAAGTTACTAACAGTATATGTGACTGACCCTGAGGTATCTATAATTGCTAACAGTATATGTATTTATCAATCCTAATTGTGTATTTCTTGTTAATTTTCTTGCAGTGGTTGTGAAATTGATGTAGGCTCTCATCTTTCCGGATAGCATGAGAGAGGAACTCTCCCCACCATTACCTAGTCTCAAGCATCTTAAGGTACTATCCGAGTACTCTCCGAAACTCGTCAAGGATTATGGCTTGACGGACTACTTGCGTTGGATGGCACCTTCTCTAGAGTTTTTCAGTTAAAAAGAGTTGTGGTGGTATATGGGAGAGAAGAACGTGTGCGACAAAAGAAACCTGGTGTTGAGCTTTTTCATTTTCTGCTTCTTTCAGTTCTTGTATTCCCTTGTGTGCTAATCTTGCATGAATAAGGGGAGTTTGCTTTCTTTCCGGTTTTAACATGCAACTTATTTGATTACTTTATTTTTAGGTAGTATATTTATCGATATTTCTCGCCATGGATTCGTTGAATATCGAAATGCTTGCCGGTAAGACTCTAAACTGTAGACTGACACAAGATTTGGTGGAAAAAGAAAGATAACTTGTAATTGTATAAAACTAACATAACTGAAACTAAAATTAATTCAACGAAAGAGTGTTTTTACACCAACAGAACCAGATGTGAAACAACCAGAGCCAAATTAAGACTCAAAATAGAAGATCCTAGCCATGATACACTATTTTTCTTTCAAATTTGGAAAGCCTTAAGAGGGTCTTTAGTGTCGATGTCCGCTATAAGCGGGAGATCAACTGGCAATGTTTCTAGACTCAAGCCTTCCCCCTTCAGATTTAGGACCACCTCGTTAAACACAACCCTGTTGCCCCGGGGGCTGAGGTGCAAACCGTCCCTGCAATTCCAATCACCAAAACAAATTACATTTTCGTAATGCCAATGCAATCATACCAAATTCCTTTAATACGACAACTTCTTTAAGGTTCACCGAACACACACATACCACACCACCCCCCCCCCAACCACAACCACCACCACCAAACAAAATTACAGTTTACGATTTGTATGCAAGCAAGATCAGATGCTAAAATGTGATGGTATATTTGATGAAGACCTATCATAGATACTTAGATGTGTATGCATGAAATTGCTGTGTGTTGATGCGTATAAAACTGCATGTAGACCAATATCACGGCTGAGAGAGAGAGAGACCTCAGGAAAGCTTTTTCCCAGTCAGGAAACTGCTGCATTTTGGTCCAGAGATCTATTACCGGGATCCCACTTTCTCGAGCTACAGAAATACATGCTTCTGAATAAGCCCCAGCAGCTTTATTTGTCCTCTCAGGCTGATTCAATGGATTATCAATATAGGGAAATCTGGACCATAAACACAAACTGAAATCAAACTCTTCTATTTTCAACCAATTTCATATCTTAATATATAGCAAAGTTATTTACATTTGGTTCAAGAACGAGAGAATATTACAAAAGCTATAAATAGTAAAACCATACCGGAGGCGCCCTTCTTCATCGATTGGAGGAGGGGAGATAAGGAGAATGTGAGTTGAAGGCCATCGCTTCTGAAAGAGAATAGATATGAAGAAAATATATACAATTGTATAAAGCATGAACAAAAGGGTAGTTTTATGTGCTGACACCAACAGCAAACAACCTCTGTTTCATGTAAAAGAAAAAGAAAAACACACTTTTGTGTGGTCGAAGAAGAGAAGCTTCAATATACACGTGCTTCACAAGTTTCCGAATAATGGTCACTCCATACGAGTGCAGGTGCACCCGTACGATAACAATCATTCAAAAATATACAACTTAGCTTCCAATTGTTTCTCATGTAACGGTCCTAAACTTACACAGACGTCCTCAAATGTCATACATGAAAAGGAAAACCACATTTGAGTAAATCGATGATCCCACCATCACTATCAATCATGTTTAATTTGCCTTACAATACGAAATCGAAAGGTGCCTACACTGATGTGGATATTAGGTTCATTATTTGTGACTAAGAAGGAAACCTAAAGAAAAGGATCAGATTCAACCTAATCCTGCGAGAATTTATTCATCACTTACAGGCTTGCAGCCTTCGTTTCTTCTATCATTTCCACTTTATGATTGCAACCACCAGCTACATATAAACGATCCCTATTGGCCTAAAATATGAAATAGAAATCAATACCTTTTTTTTTTCTTCCCTTTTTTTCTTCATTTCTCAGATAGATTAAAGCTCTCATGCAAAAGCAATACCTAATAGCAGGACTTCTGCTAAGGTTACACCTATTAGGCATCAGATTCACATGGACCACATGCGATGAGTCATTGACCAATATGCATCACCGAATCGAAAAAATCTAGTACTCCCGGACTACATTTTATGCTAGAAGATTTTGACCATGAGAAACAAAAGCCTCACGAATGTTGGTTGTCACGTTTCTGACGTCTCCATCCAAACAACCCACGATTCTAAGAACTTCAAGGCAAGGTTAGCACCCGGAGGACCGGGTAAATTCGTTTAAGCATGCTGGAAGTGACCCATTGAAAGTATAATATCAAAGGTTATGCAATATGAGAAATCAGTAAGGTACACAAGAATTGAAAAACAAAAAAAAAATGAAGAAACAACCAGGCAAATGGGGAGGAAACTAAAGGCATACAAAACCCAACAGCCACGTAACTTGTGGAACTGAGGGTCTTAAAGCTAAAACAACATTAAAATACCATTCAAGTCCTTTTTGAATTCTGTGCCAATTTTTAGGGTCCCAAACTTAGATAAGAAATAATAAATAAAAACCTAAACTTTAGGGTCCCCAGCTTCCAATCCTTCAAACAAAATATAATACTCCCCCCTATCCTATACAATACGTATACTATTATTAATGTGGCAGAAATTAAGAAAGGCCACCAATCCATTGCTCCTGTTGGCGCAATCAGCAATGACCTCCTCCTTTTATTTAAAAAGAAAAAGAAAAACTATTTTCGCCTTCTCGTTTTCTCTTTTGGCCTTTTTCTTTTGTTTTTGTCAATTTCTTTTTAGTGTATGCAATCCAAATGTCAGAAAGAAAAAAAAAAGAAAAAAAAGAAAACGAGTGTTGGGAGAGAAGGAGTGCGGAACTTATTTTCCAAAAAGAAAACCATCCAGAGGAAGAAGTAAACTCAGCAGCAAAGAATCCATTTTTCTGTGCAACAACGGCCAAGTGGCTAGAGGGCAAAAGACACAACCATACATCTTCCGATAACCTTATACAATTTATACCACCTCTTCGGATCACTATGTTTGATTCTATAACAAATTCATGATCCCATTTTATTAGTCAAGGGCCAAACCACAAGGCTTTGATTCTACAAATATTATCACTTCAACAAACAATGATCGCCTTCTCGCGTCCATTTCTCCTATTCCCAAAAATCCGAGAAAATTTGAATGGCATTGTGACGATATTCAAAGCCAAAATACATCTTCAACTCCGAAAATGAAGATTTTGTGAACCCTTTTTAAGGAAACTAATCAATATACTCTGCTATAATATGATTCAACTGAAAATCTGCAACCTTATTATGTTTTGAGTGTGTGAAGAGACAAAAACAGGGTACCTTGAGAAATGAGACAATCGAGAGGAGATTCTGCTTGTACTCGTCGAGAGGCACGTGTTGAAAAGCAGAGCATCTGTCGGGAAGGCAAGCGTCATTCGCGCCAAAGAAAATGGTGATAGCAAGCGGCGGCTCCTCCTCACCTCCTTCTACAACGCCACCCGGAAACACCCTTTCCAAAACTTTCAAGGCCCACCTGGTGTTGTAACCACTGTACCCTCTCAGCACTACGTCCACCTAATCAAAACCCAATTCACAAATCGCATAAGAAAAGTCAAAGGCTCCGACTTAGGATCAAAACTGCAGTGCCAGATGCAAATTTGACGAGTCAGAAATACCGTGCGGGAAAAGTGGTGGGCGAGAGAGGCCCCCCAGCCGCCGTCGCCGAAGGACTCCTCGGTGATGGAGTCGCCGAAAAGGTAAATCTTTGGCCTCATATTTTGGGAAGAGTCGATCGCGGACCAAAATTGAAACCTTTGTTTTTGCGAAGTTTGTGGTTTCCAAGGGGATGTTATATTATATCTAGAAATATGACGATAGCTAGTACTTGTTGATGTCAAGCTTCATGTGGCATGCAAGACGACAGCTCAAACCTCAGCTACTTCCATTTGTGAGGACTGACTGTTGATGCGTTAGCCTCCTAGCATTTCTCTCATAGATCCATAGACTTTTTAATATAGAGGTGTGATATCCACGTATTTTTTTATTCTTACACATCTTTTTCATTTTCAATTGTCGAATCAGATGAAATGAAAAGATCTAATAGATATAAATTAAAAATGATGTGTGAGAAGTAAAAAATGATATGTGAATAGCATATCCCTTAATATATTGCACCAAACCAAAAAGTTTGGTATGGAGGGGCGAGAGAGATAGACGAAACAACATTATTTCTGGATTTATTCGAATTAGAATAATGTCAAGAATGTCAAAATTTTAAATTAAATTTATAAGTTAAATGATGTGGTTGTTAATGATTATATTATTACTTAAATATTGATTAACGTGTTTATTTTTTATTGGTAATACATCTGGTTTGCAAATTTAATTTAAAATTTTGATCTCACTATTCGAATTATATTTTGTAAATCACATAATATGATAGTTGGTTCGGTTTTTTTTTTTTTTATGTTACTAAAAAAAATTCAATCATCAACCGTCATATCATGCGGTCTACAAAATTTGATCTAAAAACATAATTTTTGTAGCTTTTTCGTTTTTGGAGTGATTGATACCATCATGGAATCAAATGAAGCTTTGGTACCACTAAAATCAACTAGTAGTAAGAAGAACATATAGGGCTTGTTTAGATGTGTTTTTAAAATGATTGAAAGCGTTTTTGGTTAAATTTATTTGAGTTCCAAAAGCACTAATTAAGTGCTTTTTGGAAGAAACACCATATATGTACTTCTTGTAGGAAGCACTTAAGGTGCCTTTTTAGGATCCACTTGGATTTTTACTAAGAATTGGTATCAAAAACATTTTCACCAAAAATGCTTTCAGTCATTTAAACTTAACGTCGACAACACAGACTTATATTAAATGATGTGGGAACACATGAGTCGTATGTTGGCTCAACATTCAGATAACATGTTTTGATATCATGAAGAATTTTTTTTAAGTTTTTACCATAAAATCAATTGACAACATTAAAAACATCCCAATTCCTTATAACACACACAAAATCCCTTAATTCCTAGTTGGTGGTTTTCCACTCTCAACAAGTATTAGAGTAACGATCGTGGTGCTCATGTTTTAGAAAGATTCTTGTATACGATTGCTAGACCACATATTTGTTCAAGCATATACAAATCGAGACCCTCCTATATTTTCTTATCCTATAAATATAGTCTACAAATTTAGTTTACATTTCAGATTAAAAATCTTACTATTATCTCTATGCACTTACCAAAGGAGTGCATAGAATTAAACAAGTGTGTCAAAGTTACCAGTTTTAATCTACAATATCTAGTACATTATTGATATCTGACGAAATTATCAACATATTTTTCACTGTTAGCCCTGGTTTGGTATTGAGGTGCTTCTGAAAAAAAAGTGGGTATAAAAAAGGGAACTTTTTTATGTTTGGTAAAACATTCAACTTCAACTTTTTTCACAGTTTTGAGTGAAAAAAAAAGTCAAAAACACAAAGCTGCAAAGCCCAGCTTTGAAAAACCGGCTTTTTTGGCTTGCCCAACTTCTGCGCAAACCGATTTTGCAAAAGGCGCTGAGGCCTTTAATGAAATTTTCCAATACCCAAAATGCCCTTTGGCAATTAAATAAATTATACATATACCTGTCGATTTTGTTGCCGACCCCGCCACGTCTCTTTTTCGTCCTTTCTGACTCTAAGCTTCTTTGGATTTCTAAGACATGAGCGGCGGGAGGTTCGTCGGATTTCTGGGTTTTGTCGAAATTCGGGGCTTCTTTGTCGGATTTTTGGGCTTTGTTGAAATCTGGGTTACACAAAGAATGCTAGATTTGCACCCTTCTGCTTGACACCCAAAATCTCAACGGGAAAGCCTCGACACCTTTGCCGCTAACACCGATAGTAAGTCCTGAATTCGAAGTTCATCCATCTTTCGCGAGTGAAGACGAAGGGCCACTTGGGTTGGACCCAGAAAAAGCTGAGGACATGCTAAAAGCTCCAAAACAAGGACGTCGAGTGGAAGTGGTGGTAGTTGTGGGCAATAATGTTGACGACGAAGCCTTTAACACAAAGGGAACTCTCCCACAACTTCTCCCAAATCTCCTTCGAGAGAGCAGGAATTGTGTTCGAGGGATTGTGATTGGTGTTGCTGCGGTGGTGGTCTTCGATAAAGGAGTGGAATTTGTCGGCGACCCAGCCTTCCTTAGGATATGGCAGAGAGAGACAAAGAAAGAAGGATGAGAGAGGGAGTGGGCAGCAGAAGAGGAATGAAAATACAAGTTTTGCAAAAGAGGAGAACCGAACCTTAGAGAAGAAAATAGAATAAAAAATTATGATTCCATAATAAAAGAAAAGATAAAGAGTAATAGTTGTATAGTAAATAGATATTATAAATGTTGTATTATGATTTCTTGTTAAACGTTGGATTATGATTTCTTGTTAAAAGTTGGATTATGATTTCTTGTTAAACATTGGATTATATGTTTAAGATAAAGTTTATAATATTTTTCTTTTAAAGCTAAAGTATATTTAGTAATTCACCTTTATTTGTTAAAAAAATTAAATTAATGGCACATCTAGTATTATACCCTTTTTGATCATTTCACACCGCCACGGCTGTTTTACACAAAAATTTACCAAACACTATAATAATACTTTTTTTCTTTCCAAAAGCAATTTTTGAAAAAAGTTTACCAAACACTATACTGTTTTATTTCACATTTGCTTATTCTCACATCACAGCAAAAGTAGTTTTTTTTTTCAAAGCACAGCAATACTAAACCAACCCTTAGTAACAAAACAAAACAAATACTACAATTCATTTTCATTCCATCACATATGGTTAAACCTGCAACTTTTTTGGAGAATACACATATCTCATTTTTTTACAAATAAGTTATCTCCATCAGTTAAATTGTATACTTAAAACGGTTTAATTTCTTGATTTTTACTTGAAGATCATTAATATAAAAAACTCTTTCAATTTTTATTTGAAGATCATCAATACAAAAAAATCCTTCAAAATCTCATATCATTTAGTTATTCAAATAAATGTACAATTCATCATAAATATGTTTCTTTTTTTTTTTCAGATATATAGCTCAAGAAGATGAAGTAAAGATACGGAGAGAGAGAACGAACTGTTTGTTATTTTTATTTCTCAATAATGAGCATTCTAATCTACAAACTTCAGTTTTATGTCAATACAACAATCTCACAAATCTAATCAATATATATAAATTAACTAACTACTTTAGGATTGTGAAAAGTGTCAACAACCGAATACATCGCAGTTTTCAATTTCATCATATTCCTAGCAAATTTAAGTACTCACTCGCTATGTCCTCTTTTGGTGTCTTTTAAAGTTATTTGGATACTTTTACAAGGGATAATGCTAGATACACCAACCTTTTAAACTAATTTACAAACCAAATTATGTGTCATCAATATGAAATAAATATGTTAATCAACACTTAAATAATAATCCAATCATTAACAACCACATCATTTAGTTTACAAATTTTGGTTTAAAAATTAGGACTTTCTAGCATTATCCTTATAGCGTGTTTACATAAGCGAATAAAATAAGGGGAATGAGAATTGCACTCATTCCAAGTGATTCAGGAATGAAAATATACTTGTGACCCATTCAAAATTGGGAACATGATTCTTGATTTCTCCTCAATCGGACTACCAAATAATAGGTAGTATTTGGATTGCGAGAGAAATACTCCATTCGGAATCCACTTTTTCTACCTAAAACACCCTTATCTCCTTCAACCTTTTACCTCTCTATCTTTGCTTCATTCAATCGAAGGAAGATTATGCAGTTTTCATGGCCTGCAGGATTATGCAGGATTCATGACAATATCAAGACTATTTCTACATAATCAACTTTGAAACTATATGCATAATCAGTTTATTTGTATCATTTATTACTATAATCTATTCAACCCGTCCTTGATCATTTTTGCAGAATCAGTTCAATCAGTTCTCGATCATTTTTGCAGAATCAGTTCAACCCGTTCTCGACCATTTTTGCAAAATCGGTTCAATCAGCCATCAACCATTTTTTCAGAATTAGTTCAACCCGTCATCTACCATTTTTCAGAATCAGTTTAACCCATCTTGGCGTCTTCGACCATTTTTGCAGAATCAGTTCGATCAGTCACAAACCATTTTTGCAGAACCATTTCACCTAGTCCTTGACCATTTTTGCAAAATCTGTTCAACTCATCTTTGACCATTTTTGCAGAATCAGTTCAAGCCGTTTTCGACCATTTTTGCAGAATCAGTTCAATCAATCCTCGACATTTTTCAATATTAGTTTAACCTGTATTCGACTATTTTTGTAGAATCAGCTCAATCCATCATTGACCATTTTTTTAGAATCAGTTCAACTCGTCTTCGACCATTTTTGTAGAATTTTAAAATTCTAAAAAAAATAAAAATATGTAGGTCCTTAGAGTTGTTATTTTCCTGCTGTCTGGGGTGTTCCACAACCTTTCTTTGTTTAAATTTGATTACTTTTTTTTTTTAAAGAGAAAGGAAAATGAAAAGGCTATATAAGAAGGAAGTAGGGGAAGAAAGAGAATCTACTTAATAAAATTGTTCAACAGCAACAACAATAAGGGAAGGAAAGGAAAGTTTCTGTGAGAACTCGTGTTTTTAAATATATTAGTTATTATTTTTAAAAAAATATTATATTAGTGTTTCTTTTATATACATGTATTTTTATTTGCTTATATCATTAATTTATACGTTCATATGATACTTTTAGTTAGCTGTTATTTTATTTTAATATTTATCCTTATGAGTTATACTTGGTGTAGTTAGTAGTGCAACTTGTTAGAGTGAAGTATGAATGCTAGGTAAGCACTTTGGTGAATATTAGATACTACATAAGTGGACGTGGCTAACTAGAATATTGATGTCTATGACAAGCTAGTTGTCAATTCGTGGTTACACTTCCATGCATTTAGACAGCTCACTTGCTGACTATGCTTAATTTAGCAGGAGGTGGCAATTGAGTTAAGCAAGAGATGTTATGTTTCAATAGCCATTTGTCGCCTTCGGTTGACACCTCTTCTACATGCAGATAGATAGTCATCAGATGAGTCTAAGCTTATCAATTGCTACCAAAACCAACCAATTAGAGTCTTGTGCTAGCCGCCTCTTTTTAGTATAAATAGGAGCAGTTTCTATTGTTTTACAGAGAACCGTAGCATGCAATGCTTGCAATGTAGGCGGGGATGGATATAGAATGACATGGAAAATATGAGGAGTATGCGGTGCATGCAATAAGAGTTCATGTAGAGATTATATATTCTTACATATATCGAGAGACTGGAAAAGAAAAGAGTGCGGAAGAAATACATGATGATTTAGGAGTGATCAAGGAACTTACTTAAGTACATGGAGTTTAGCTATTTCAGTAGTCACATGAATCTTTGTTTTAGCTTTGGAATTCAGGTGGGAGAAATAAGGCAGACATTTACTGAAAATGATTTTATTAAATTTCGTGAAGTGTTATAATATTCTTGATCTTTTTTGTTGATGAATGTGGTTGGATATTAATTGGCTAATTGCTTCAGCTAAGTGTTTACTTGTTATTGGTTATGAAGCTGGAATGTTATTCGTTGAGAATATATATTTTGTGGTACATGTGAAAAATGAAATGACATTATTTGTTCATCACTCATGTTGTGAGATGTGGTTGGAACTTCAATGTTGAGATTGGAATTTGGGAAATGAGGGTAGTTGGAAATGATCTTTTGTGTAGTTGAATTTATTCATTGTGAAACCAGTTCCAGGCGAGCTCGGTGTGCACATTAGAATAGGATATCGGTGGAATAAATTGTCGATGTTGGTGATTTGGGCTGGAGATCAATGAATTAGATAAGATGACTAGCAAAAGGGTTTATGAACTTGGGATAGTGTATGGGGGTTAGTTTCTATAATAGAACATTTGAACCACCACTGCAGTGGTAAAATGCGTGGTATGCGATGTGCAGGTCCGCATGTTTTATTAAATAAATTAATGGGTGTAGATGAAGAGGTTGGATTGCATACATGCATTGTTATCAATAATGATTTGATATTTGACTATATGATTTCACGACACAATTTAATATTGTCAATTTACTGTGGTAAGGTTATGCTCTTACTGAGCTGTTGAAGCTCATCCCTCTATTGGTATG